>JAYRCH010000016.1:1800000-2094528 GCA_037179445.1 Phengaris alcon alcon | reverse complement strand
AATAGATCAACCCATTAAATAATTGCATACAAAAAATAATACATACAAAAAAAAAGAAATACATACAAAAAAAATTTAAAACATATTCCTTTTAATCATAAGGTAAAATCATTTGGTTTTATTTAGTTTTTCCTACTTATTTAATATTTCATTGTAATAAATTGTTTGTCTTATGACAACTTGTGATAATAAAAAGTAATTTGGTACTTTAAAAATTTAATAGTAATACCGAACGTGGCAATCACACTTTTAAGGATAGCAATACAAAATAGTTCACGTCTCCGTGTGATCTAACCCTTACAATCAGGAATAACTAACGAAATTTAACTAATGACATGACTTTATTTCACCCACAATTGTGTACAATTGTGTGTATTGTTATCTATACACTGTTACGATTCTCAGTGATAGATGTGAAATATTCAAGCAATACACATCTCTTACCTTTTTGTTGTTTAGTAGAATTGTTGGATGTCATTTTACCAACTGAGATTATATTATATCAGAGTATAAACATGTGTGACACGTGACTTAATCTCATAAACACCTATGTGATATACCTAGGAGTTGAATAATAAACATTAAACATCCATACACCATACAAAGAAAATAGCAAAAACCATAAGCGTATGTCTCTTCACTTAAAAATAAACAAATAAATAATTAAATATACTATAAATTTGATTTAAAATCGACTTTACCATCGTATATTGAGAAAAACTTTTCTTCGCCGCATTGGCAATTGTCGCTGAAAATGCACTTGTCTCTTGCCGCACACTTCCTCACTGAACCACTAGTATACTTTCTCACTAAACCACTAGGATCACTCGTCAAACCACCAGCACCACTCAAGTCCAAAGTTAGTCCTAACGGTTTGCACTCAACGCTGTCCACTTTTAGAACAATTTCACATTCGTGATTATCATGGCGCCATTTAGAATTCTCATCGATTGTAACAAGTGTACTTGTATGATCAATAGCTTCATCGAATTGAGTTTCGTGCCCAAAGTCTTGTATGGCATGACTTATTTGTAATTCGTTCATATGTTGCAAGGCGAGAGACTCTTTTGTGGCACCATGGCAACCCGGACGACTTACTGCTCCTTCCTCTGTGACTCCTGTCATACAAAATCCATGGCGTCATGGGCCTTCGACGAGAACTTTCCAAAGGACCGCCTCTTGATGGCCCTCTCTAGCAGTTTCTTGATTTCGCTCACAATGAACACGCTTGATGTCAGGCACACCAGGAATATGAGATCTAAAAGTGACAATTATAATATTAATATCAAATGATGTTTCACTATTATCACATTATACATAATGTACAGTAGGGATCTCAGCCGTGTTCTTGAAATTTTACCTATGATTGAGCGGGGCCGAGCAAAGAGCTAGGGCAACTGCAAAGAAGGCGTTGACAGTGCGCAAGCGTCGCGGCACGACTAACTAAAACTCGTTAGTCGTTCAATGCGACATTTGCGGCGCGACGCGCGACATTACATACTTCTGCTATATGAGGTTTCGTTAGCAGCCGTGTAAATGACGCGTATGTGTGAGTGCCCCGATTCGGGCGGTCATACTAGACCGATGGGCTACTGTGCTATAATTGTTAGTGAGTGGGATAGAAAATGTTTATTAAAAGTTTGATAGTTTCACTTTAATATTACAACTAAGATTACGTTAATATTTTAAAATAATAGTACCGACGGTCAATGTCACGAAGTGAGTGGGACAGCAATGTGAACTAAACTCCAGTTCACATTGATCTCTAGTGTGTAAAGTAGTATGAAGTAAAGTGGAACGTACCGTGTCCAGTGAGCGCCTCGGTCTGGAATATTCTTTGCAGCGGCGGGAAGTAGATCACCAGCATCTGACCCACAAGACTCAAGGTCACCGCTATCAGGAACATTCTGAAAAAGGTGGATTGGTCATTTCAAGTACTATTAATTAGTGTTTGGTTAACCGTGTAGTGAAATCAGTTTTTTTAATATCATTGAAAATAACAAAGATATTATTATGAATGTTTATAGTAGTCAATTAGACAGAGAGATCCGATGTGTAAAGTGTTACACAACCTGCATAAAAAGTTCATACTAAAGAACAGGGGGCATTTTTGTATGGAGCCACTCCCCATTTCATTTTATTGTATGACAAAAAATCCATTTAAAAAATTTAAAACGAAATTTAGCCCATGGGAGAAAAACTTAATGAGGGTTTAAGGTTAAAAAAGTTTGAAAACATATGTCTTGTACTAACTAAGAGTGGGGACGTTTTGCCCGTTCTTACGTTTTGTTAGAAAGAGATAGATTGAAAATCATCCTCATTTTTTAATATATTAAATGAATTTTGGAGATATATTATACCTATACGTCATTTTTTTTTCTTTTTTTTTCACTATTATTTCTCATTTTAGTTTAAATTTAAATTATTTAAAGAATTCAAATTATCTTCTATACTCGGCGATTTTCGGGATTGCCCTTTTGGTGACAATAAATATGATTTAAAGTGACCACATTGGGAACCATAATATCGACCCTGGGTCAGTTTTGGACCATCACCTTTCATTCGAATCCGTTTCAGCTTGAAAGACAGTCAAACATACACACGTACCTACTCACAGACCTTCGCTTTTATAATACTTATATGCTGTATTAGTGTGATATGTTTACTCACTTGTTAGAAAACAGGCCTATCTGGAACACGGACTTCGTCTGCGAGCGGCACGAAAGTGCGTTGAACATGTCGAAGAGCACGAAACACGTGAACGTCATCGTCGTGTCGCGCGGCGTTATCTTGTTGTCCGACATCTGTAGAAAGAGACAGATATACTGAGGTGTGACGTCACACGTGTGGCCAAGTACGCTATCTTCAGTAGGAATGAAATGAAAATTTTTATTTCCAATTGAAACTTAACAAGCTTTTTTCGGAAAGTCAACAGAAAAATCTATCATCGGCTCAACCCTCGTAAGAAAAGAACCGGCGCGGCGTAAGAAACTCGCCATCTTTTAGCAAAAAGATGGAAACTTGTTCTTATAAAATAAATATATATTTTACATTGTAAACTTTTTTTTAAATTATTTAGATGACATATATATTACATAATATTATTCATACCGGTGCGAACACAACACGGTTTAAAGTATGATCATGATTTTTTCCTTGACGCCTCGTGGCTTTAGTGCCTATTTTTTGCGTAATAGCCTAGCGCTAAGCTAGGCAGTCATTGGATTGATATTTTCTCGGGATGGGTTTGACGGGAGGTGTATTTCCCTCTCTCTTCCACACCACACAGTATGTCTCACTTACCTCCCTATTGAAGACCCAGAGCGTGCCGGCGATGATGATGGCAGCGGACAGCAGCACGGACAGCAGCAGGCTGCGCGAGATGATGCGGCGAGAGGTGTCGCGCGGCCGCCGCTGCAGCACCGAGTGGTCCACCGGCTCCACGCCGAGGGACTGCGCCGGGGGACCTGGGGGACATCAAAGCTACAGTTAGCAATTTGTAGGGGACAAGGCTGGTAGGATATATAGCGTTGGGTCCTAATGGAAAAAGACGTTACAGCGAGCAGTAAAACGCGGGACGGAGCAGAGGACCAGGAAAAATGCTGTTTTTTTCTTCAGACGCGCCTTCGAAAATGTTATATCACGCCGATAGATTTGTTTAACGCGAGATAACTTTGCTGCCGGAGCGCGACATATTTCTCACGTCTTCTGTGTACTGAGTGCAAGTTTTTGTCACTACTCGCAACAGCGAAACAAACAGTATAGTAGCAAACAATGGTAACTAATACAATGCCATAAAAAACTCGGACTCGGCAAACTGTAGGGGTCATAGACAGCACTCACCATCCATGATGATGTTGATCCACAGTATCTGCATGGCGTTGAGCGGGTTGGGTATGCCCATGAGCGTGGCGAGCGCGATCAGCGACAGCGCGGCTATGGACGTGGACAGCTGGAAGCGCACGAAGTTCCGGATGTTGTAGAATATACACTTGCCCTCCTCGATCGCGGAGCTGAAATGTAAATAATTCAAAAGTTTTTCTTGTTATACTTTACGAATACGACCTCTGTGGCTCAGTGGTTGAGCGCGACAGTTCTCTAGCCCCGGAGGTCGCGAGTTCGCTCCCGCCGAGAAAACAAAAAGTTTTCAATGTTCCTGGGTCATGGATGTGTATTAAATATGTGTATAATATAATAAAAATCTTAAATATATGTATAGTATAAAAGTATTAAATATACTTCCTGTTGTCTATTCGCCGTAAGTCAAGTTCTTCGGATACTTTGGATAGCACGGGGCCAGATTGACATGGTCAGTGGTGTGAAAGCATCCATTGATATAATAATATCTATTATTATTGTTGTTTTTAATACTTATGGAAATTTATAAAAAAAAGTGAATGTCATTGAATCGCACAGGCCAGGCAATCTTTTCTGTATCGTTATTGAATCGCACAGGCCAGCCAATTTTTTCTTTATCGTTATTGAATCGCACAGGCCAGCCAATCTTTTCTATATCGTAATTGAATCGCACAGGCCAGCCAATCTTTTCTGTATCGTTATTGAATCGCACAGGCCAGCCAATCTTTTCTGTATCGTTATTTTAGTACATTCCTAACCTAACCTAAGCGAGTATAGTCAACAATAAGAAGTATGTACATGTTTACTTAAATAGATTTTTCAATATTATCACAAGTCTTGACATGAAGGTATGAAGATATACATACAATCCGCCTGACTAATCTTCTGTCTAATACAATTGAGTTGAAAATCGAAGTGTCGAGCTGTCAAATATAATATTGACATTTGACTCGACACTCGTATGTTCGGTTTTCAACTCTATAGTACTAGCTCCGTGGCCACGTGGGTAGACCGTTTGATTCGGACTCGAGAGAGTGCAGGTTCGATTCCCAGGTTGTGGCATGTACCAATGGGACTTTTTCAGATCTCGAGTACATTATACGGACGCACTAACGGTGAAGGAAAACATCGTGAGGAAACCCGCACATGGTTGGCCCCAGACGTATTGACCAGCCATTCCTCGGGACTGACTGACTATGCTGTGAGAATGCCGTATGTGCTTGGGCAACCATACGGCATTTAAAAACCAACTGTCCCAGGCACTACAGTATTTTAAGAGTGGTTACTTCGCTCGGTGAATACTGTATAAATCATCCAATAACGGATTAAAAGGCCTAAGTTTTTAGTACTAGCCTAGAGTTCTAATTTCAGTACCCTGTATTTTCTCCGGCATTCCGGATTCCGGATCATAGTGTCAGCCTAAGGGGCCCCATATACGGTTCGGTTTTCCTTCAGTTCGGCCTGAACAGATGCAAAATCGTATCGTCTGTGTGCAATTTCGAGATCGCATCAGTCGGCCGGATGGACTGAAGTGATTCGTTCCAATGTTGCCAGCTCTGTTCTTGCGAAACTACTAAACTCGCGGAGATTTCTACTAAAAACTACTAAAAGAATACTAAAACTATCAAAAAAGCTACTTTTAAAATCTACTTACTAAGTGTAGTAAGTAGATTTTAAAATAAAACCATATTTTTTTAATTATGGACCTGTTTTTTGTTTTCCGCTAAATATGCCGGTGTGTTTAGTATATAACTTCCATCGTCGTAGTTTTTTTTTATTCTTCAAACTTTTTTTTAACAAGCTACATTATTTTTTTCTTATTTCGTAGCTGTTTCAGGATTTTTCCTGAGAACAGTGAAAATCAGGGATGTAACGGAGGTAGTTTTATCGGAACCGAAGGCGGAGTCGGAGTTTTTAAATTTGCTTTATCGGAGTTGGAATCGGAGTCGGAGTCAGGATCAGAAGTGGTGGCATGAGAGAGAATTGTTGTTTAAGGACAAATAAAACATTATTTAGTCAAATTTTTTTCATTTCAATTTTCAATTATTGAATTGAATTCTTGAATACGTCTTCATACACAGTTTACACTTTGCCGAATCTGAATTAACTTCAATGAAGTAGTTCCAAATACAACTTGATTTAGGTTTCATAATTCATTGTCCAACACAAAAACAGATCACTTTTATTGATAATAAGCCGCAATAATCAAAACAAATATCTATAACCTATGAACGTGTCGTGTGCGTAACAAATTAACAAGTGAAAAAATAATTGACGATAGAGTGCACGTAGTGGGAGGATTCCCAGCGCGACATGTATGAACCTGTTCATAACAGTCGACACAGGCCGCCGCCGCCGCTATGTTATGCTTCGACCTCCGATAAAAACCTTCGATTTAAAAGTGTCGGAGCCGAAGTCGGTACCGAAGGTGTAATAATAATCGGAAGTTCCGACTTAACGGAACCGGAGTCGAAGCTCCTTAACATCCATGGTCAAAATCCTTCGGTGACAGGGGGGATATGTAGCATAGCTACATTTTTAACGTGTTATTATAGCTAATAACGACGCTTCTAGCGTCATCTATTGGCTGTTGTAGCATAGCTACATTTTTAACGAGTTATTATAGCTCATAACGACGCTTCTAGCGTCATCTATTAGCTGTTGTTGCTAATTATAATAGCAAATTTATACTAGACGACGCCATCTATTGGCAAACGTTTCTAACTGGAACTTCATCTCCGATATTTCTTTATTGTGGCATATGGATTATGCATTACCGCTAGTTGTCAGCTAAAGAAAAAAACAATATGATAGTAAGGGTATATAAGGGCTGTCGCGAGGTGACAGTTCCTTTCTTTTGCTGAATCCATTAATTAAAGTTTTTCTGGACACAAGTGTATCATATATTCTTAATCCCGTTTTTACGGTGAGTTTTCTTTTATATCTGGGTGTTGGGAATATTTGGAAAATCACACTTGTAATAAAACACATTATTTTTTCATGTAAATTATCATCTTGGTAAAATTAGTTGTCAAAATTTGATTGGCCAAACCACGTGCTCATTCTTTCCGTTCTTGCATTGCTATAATATTAGGATATATTTTGTATCCATGCTTTAATTATTTGGATCTATACACCGGGTTCAAGGCGCCGTTTTACAAGGACTTATGGCTATTTTCCCACATCCGGATTTCTGAGTGCCGCTAGATATTCCGGACTGAACTGAGTGGTTTTGGAATCAATCTGCACCGCCCCTTGGACGATCTACGTCGCGGTGAACAAGAGACGCTACCGGACGTTGGAGCCCCAACTCGCTCGCGCCATGTGCTACACTCCTGGACCCAGCTAAGTGCCCACGTGGTTAAAGCCCCTTCGATTCCCACAGACACCAAGAGGCTAAACCAGATCGTTCGGCCTTGTGCCCAAGACCTCTTAATTTAATATATTTGTCACGGTTATACCTCTTTTATTTACTTATCCGTAACACAATGACGAATTAAAGGCGATTGTGGAAGCTGATGATACACAATCTACGGCTGAATTAGCAGCAGCTTTTCGACGTTAGCGTCAAAACAATATTGGTCCATTTGCGTCAAATTGGCAAGGTATAAAAGCTTGACAAATGGGTGCCCCACGAACTCAATGATCGCCAGCGCTAAGTACGCGTCGAGACGTGCCTTGCACTGCTCAACAGATACACAAATGAAGGAATTTTGAACCGCATTGTTACCTGCGTTGAAAAATGGATTCTGTTTGATAACCGCAAGCGCTCAGCAAGTTGGTTGGATCCTGGTTCAGCACCTAAACAATGCCCTAAACGAAAACTTACCCCTAGAAAAGTGATGGTCACTGTTTGGTGATCTAGCGCCGGTGTGATTCATCACAGCTTCTTACCAAACGGGGTGAGCATTACTGCAGATGTGTACTGTAAAGAAGTTCAGTTCTTGATGATGACACATGATGGAGAAGCTGGCACATCTCCAACCAGCATTGGTCAATCGCTCGTCTCCGCTGCTCCTGCACGACAACGCGCGACCTCATACTGCACAGGCCACAGCAGACGGTCTCCAAGTTGCAAGAACTGGGGTTGGAAGTACGTTAGTAGGTAGGTCATCCGCCCTACTCACCAGACCTTGCGCCTACAGACTACTACTTTTTCCAGAATTTGGATAACTTCTCGTTCTCGCCAGTGTAGTGTACAAGCGTAGTGAGTTTACAATTAATAAACACGACCGTAGCTCGCGGCAAACCAGAACGAACTGCTGCGATTTTTCCGTGTGTGTGCTCGAATCCGTTTAGGCCGAACTGACGTCAGTTCTAACCGAAGGCCGATCGGCCTCTCGTCTGTGGGAGCTTTAAGACTCTAAGGTTACATCACTCACATGATGGTGGCGAAGTCGTCATCCACCAGTATCATGTCGGCGGCCTCCTTGCACACGTCCGTGCCGTTGCGGCCCATGGCTATGCCGATGTCGGCTCGTTTCAGCGCTACCCCGTCGTTCACGCCATCACCTGAGGATGGACGCATTATACAGATCTGGGGGCCTAGCAGGAACATTCGACGTTACGTTTAATGTTATCGAATGAAATTTGTATAGACACTGTCATGATTTGACAGATTTTCATACAATTCACATTCGTTAACGTTACGTTTACGCCTATGTCAAATGTTCCTGCTAGGCTCACTGGTTTATTATGATACTTGACAGTTGACACCACCATAAATGGCGTTTACACATAATAAGCCTCTGTTAAAATGTGTAGTGCAAAAAAAAACATTTTAAATGAAATCAACAACAAACAAACGATTCATAAGTAATTTCACTTGGTGGCTCACACAGCGTTATCTGGTGGCGTAAATGGTATCAAAAACGGTCAATAAGAATTTCTTTTTCTGTCACCAGGCGGCGCTTGATAGCAAGAAGGTCCTTGTCGTGTCAAAAAGCTGTCAGATGTCACGAATTTAAAAACCCTCATTTAGCGCCTGACACATGGATCGTAAACATTGGGATCCGCGCAATTTCAATGTAAGTTTGACAATATTTTTATCCAAGATTTCGCTATCCAAAGGGTGAAATATCGTAAGGTAAAATCCATCAATACCTTCTATTGAAGAATGGATACACATAATATTTCTTAAAGTAAGGCAATAAACCATTATTGAGTATTTTCAAAGTAAATATACTTACCAGTCATTCCAACAATATACTTCAGGCGTTGCAGAGATTTAACAATCGAAAGCTTATGTTTTGGTGTCACCCTGTAGAACACGCTTACCTGAAAGTTAAGAAATTATTTTTTTTAACTTTGTGTCAGCCACAGAACAGAAAACTAGTGGAAGTGCGAAGTAGGCGTGGTTCGCGTGCCACGACTAAGCGTTCTTAGGCGTACTTATTTTCATTAAAGATTCGTCAAATTTAATTTCACTCGACAGGAGTGCAGTGTGTCAATCAATGACCATGGCGCCCGCGTGCGTGCGCCGCCGCTCGCCGCTAAGTTCGAGGTATCGCCCTAACGCATGACTCAAAGCAGTGACAGTTCGTCTTTATCTACGTATTCGTGTTTGCGTATTGTAACCTAACCTACCGTATGTCTCTTTTCAAACTTCGGTACGCATTATTTTTGGCCGAGTACTGTACATTTTTGTTGAGTCAATTTATTAACACTCTATATACTTACGGAGTCAATAACCGCGTCCAGCTGCTCGTCCGTCATGGAGTCGAGCTGGTCCCCGGAGAGCGACTGCGCTACGTCCAGACCCACCATTTGAGCTGAAAACGTAGGGTTATACGTAAATTATAACGTAAGATATATCAGGTCCATTGTAACATATTAAGATGTAAAACGTTATGTATTACGCGTAATGTTTAATGCATGGTCATATTACATTGCGTGTCCTGTGTAATAATGTGTACTACGCGTAATTTGTAACTGATTATACGTCATATTACGAAATGTCTTACACCTAATAATAAATATTCGTGTAACATGTGTGCAATGTGCTTGGGAAGTCTTACAAAACATGTTTAACTCGCGATAACTCATTAATGATCTTACATTTATAACATGTAGGGAGCTGAACACAGGTAATGTAACTTTTACACGACATGTGTAATGTATTGCGCGCCATGTGATGTATTACGAGTTATGAGGAATGTATTACGCGCTACAACGTTTATTGTGTGAAATAAGATACATAAATCGTCACTTGTGATTGTGCATGTGTGTCACGGCGCGGCGTCACATGCGTGCGTGTATTGTTTGCATATACACGTGCGAGTGCACGTGATTGCGCGTGCGTGTGGGTGCGTGCGTGCGAGCGTTCGTGTGTCATCGTGCGTACTTGTACGTGTGGGACGTACCGACGGCGAGCCCGGTGGGCTTGGCATCACCAGTAAGCATCTTGACGGAAACGCGTGCACGGCGCAGCGCGGCGACGGCGTCGCGCGCGCCCGGTCTCGGCGGGTCGCACACGCCGCACGCGCCTGTGTACGCCAGCGCGGACACGCTCGCGCCGCGGCATAATGCGATCGTACGTAAACCTGTAAGCATAATGTAAGTCAATAAACCGCAAGCACACTTTTGTGTAGACGCGACTTTAGCTGTATTCTTTCGAGCGCATCTCGAGTCAATGTATATTATGTCGAACAATTCTGTGGCACGCCAATCTACGCGGAGCAGACTACGCAGCGCGCATATCCTGGACATAGTTTGGCCTTAGTTATCGCCTATTGGATCGAGATAGCTTTGTCGCACAAGAGTTATGTTTATGCACCTGTGCTTAGAGAGCTGAAAATGACATTATACTATGTTCCTGATGCAAAGGAATTATTCACTGTGTTTGTAGGTGTAAATTAAATAAGGCAACGTTAGTCAAAAAACATACCCCCTTACTAATAAAAATATTTACACCATGGATAAGCTATACAATAATTTGTCCTTGTCTAATACGTTGGAAAAGTTGCTTGAAAGACATGGTCAAAACATTGAATATAGCTTATCCATTGTGTAAATATTTTTATTAGTAAAGGGGTTAGTAAATAACCAAAACATCAAATATTCAATTGCTTGTAGCTCGGCGGGATTATGGTTGCGACTCGCAAAAGATGGGTGTTTTGTCGATAAAATTAAACATAATATTATCTGCTGTTAAAATCTCTTAGCCTCGAAACGACACACACTTTATAAGTATATCCTTATGTCAGTTTACTGTTTGGGATTAAGCTCCAACGTCACCAAAATTATTAAAACGTGCTTTACGCTAAGCCCGGATTCGATCTCTCTCATTCAATGTTAGAACGGTACAGACAGATCCAAAACCTTTAAACGTCGTTATAATGCGTTCGTAAAATTGGAGCTAAAAATCAGAGGACTTACCCATCCTAGCAATGTTATAGGCCTCGTTCAGGAAATCCTTCTGTTTCTCTTCAGTCATCGGCGCGTAGTTGCCCGCGCTGTCTATGTAGGTAGTGCACAGCGGCAGAACCTTCTCGATCGCTCCCTTCACGAATACCTCTTCCTTGAGTCTACCATCCGGGAATTTTGGCGCGCATTTCACCACCATCATCTTGGTCTCCGAACTGGATTTTTTTTCAATATGCAAACGAAGAGACAGAATTGAAAAGATTATATATAAAATAAAACTATATTGTTATTTATAGGGTTTTTTTTGTTCAGGTAGATTTTAAGGCAGTAGGTATTTAAAAGATAAAAATATGTCCTTTTAGTAAAATGATATCCGATTCATAGCTCTAATAAATAACAAATTAATAAATACGAAGTGAGTAAAAGTGTAATTTTACTAACAGAGGTTATAAATCGTACTATATACAACGAACTCGTTAGGTGAACTTCGGATATAAAATTATGATAGTTAAGATGTGTGGTGTTTGTCCCAGATCTCCTCCAAAACGGCTCTACCGATTTTTATTAAATTTTGCAGGTGTATTCGGTAGGTATGACAATAGGTTTTAAGTGATAGGAGTGACCGACCCCAAAATATACTTTTTTATTTTTTAACCTATTTACTTTTTATTTTTATTATTTTATGATTTAGCATTGAAAAAATACATATATCCCTGAATTTTCACCCTTCTAACCGACCCCCATTGTTAGCGATATTAGTACTGTAACAATCTTCAACCCTCAGTTGCCGATAACTATTTCACATATCACCTGTAGGGCTGTAGGTGTAGGTAATAGGCGTCGGTGTAGAAAGTAGGTGTAGCTAGTAGGTATTTATCCATTTATTCCAGTTCATAGTTCAGATAAAACAACATCTGCTGGGTACTAGTAATTTATATTTTATTTCTGATTTCTAACCAATCACCACGGGTTTAAAGCAACCGGCGCTGTGACCGTCTACCATTTTACTGAGATAATTCAGAGAATCAAGTGATCAGTCTCACCTGAACGGTATCTCATTGAGCCTCGTGTACTGCTCCCTGAGGTCGGGCATGTCGTTCTTCATGGCGCACGCGAGCAGCGCACCCTCTGTGGGCTGCCCGTACAGCGTGTTGTCGCGGATCACCGCGTTGTTGCAGAGTATCGCCACCTGTAATAATAAATCATATATGATTTAGGGTGGTATTACACCTATCAAAGCTCTTTGTCCGGTGTACAACTTTTTGACCTTATCAGTCGGCATTAAGGTTCAAAAGCGGTAGTACGGATCTGCCGTCAACTGCACATAATGCCATTCAAGTAGTTGGACATACTTTTTACACTATACATGAAATGAACAAGGAAAGGGAATACATATACAAACAACAGGGAAAACAGATTGGGTAAAAATTTGATCAAATTTCTTGTCTCTTCATCTTTCGTTTGTATTTGTTTAATTGACAAAGATATTAAGAGGCAGTCATCCAATTTCTTTTATCAAATGCATATTGGACAATAGATGGGACATCATAGATGTAATACCACCCTTAGATTATGGAAACATTACGATATTTCTATAAAAATAAAGCCATAAATCTGTAATATTTGCAAAGGTTTCATATCAATATAATATTAAGTAATTTATTGTATCACGTAATGTGTAACAATATCGATATTTATTACGCCTACTACCGACCATGCCACATAAACAAAATATGGATATATGCATGAAGATGCATACGCACGCACGCACAAACGCTTGCGCGCTCGAACGTACATTCACACGCTGACATTCGCACGCATATATTACCGCACGTATTTACTCACACATATTTACAATTCGTCTAAATACAGAGACTGAGATAAAAGCACATACGTGTCAACTGAAGATAATATTATGTAATCTGCATGTTACTGCAGTCTCTCTTTATTTTATCGACTTTAAATACTAACCTCGAGCATGCTATTAACGCCCATCCTCGCCACGTCCAAATCCCGGCCCTTGTACGCGCGCAACTGCACGTCACCGCGCGCGTTGTACCCGGTCCCGGTGACCTCCGCTATGTGACCTCCAGAAGTCGAGAGTGTGGTCACTGTCATTTCGTTCTTGGTGAGTGTACCTGCAAGGTCAAGTGACCTTTAGTATAAGACACCGCCCTCTTTGGACTCGCTAATAAGAACAGGTTATCCTATACTTTAAATTGTATATAATTATATAATAAAAAGAGCCCCGTCGCCTAATGGGTAGAACGTTTGATGACTGATGACTCGAGAGAGTGCAGGTTGATTCCCAGGTTGTGGCGTGTACCAATGAGACTTTTTCAGATCTCAAGTACATTATACGGACGCTCTAACGGTGAAGAAAAACATCGTGAGGTAACCCGCACATGGTTGGCCCCAGACGTATTGACCAGTCATTCCTCTGAAATAGGCTAACTGTGTTGTGAGAATGCCGTATGTGCTTGGGCATCCACACGACATTTAAAAAGCAACTGTCCCAGTAGTTACGTACTACAGTATTTCAAGAGTGGTTACTTCGCTCGGAGAGTACTGTATAAATCCTCCAATAACGGATGAAAAGGCCTAATATATAATTGTTTTTTTTTTCTCGAAAACGACTGCAAGCATTACCATGAAATTTAGTATGCAGGGAGTTTTGGGAGAGAAAAATCAATCTAGCCAGGACTTATCCCTGAGGAACTGCGCATTTTTTAAGTTATTTATGTTTTTCCTTTCGTCATGCAACAATATATCAATAATAATTTCGACTCTACAATGTCAGTCCGATTGGTATGCATAATGTGTAGTTTTTTCGTTGTTCGGAAATTCGGAATGTGGTGGGTTCAACCCTGGTAACATATTTTTGTGGTTCTTTTTTTTTTAATCTACTAGAGCTACGAGCAAATGCGAATGTTTGCTTTGTTTATAATTTAGCTTCTACAAAATTTATTAGACAGCGAAATTGGTGTTAGAAAACCCCATTCTTTTAGCGCTTATATTTCTTTATCTGTCAATTAGTAGAGACTTTACATACGTCTATCTACAGTTCAATTACATTGATGTCCCTTCGCAATCATCTTATTTCTATGGAAACGACAGACAATGTTGTTGACCGAAAGGCAACATAAGTAAGCGGTTGCAATGTACGTCAGACCTGTTTTATCGCTGCATATGACATTCACACAGCCCAAAGTCTCAACGGTGGGGAGTTTCTTGACAATTGCGTTGCGTTTCGCCATGCGCATCACGCCGAGGGCTAGCGTCACTGTGACTACGATGGGCAGACCTGAAATGAAATTAGTGTTACTGACATCTTGGAGATATAGAAATGTTCATAATTAAAAAATTACCTTAAGGGCCTGTTTCACAATCGCTTAGTAGGTGTTGAATAGCCTATCCGGAAGTTTTGTTATAAGGAACCGCTTACGGAACGGAACTGCTTACTTTATATCGAGCGACTGAGACAAAACTTGCCATTAAGCTATCTGTCACGTCTAGGACCTGTTTCACAATCTACTGACGTGAAACAGGCCCTAAGAGATACAGTTTTAAAGGTACGTTTAGTGTACAATAAAAAAAATAATTTGGTCTTAGTTTTAAAGGAATAGTACATTTTGACTGTTACAGTTTGACTTATATAATAAGGCAGAAAAACATACTTACTCGAATCTTTTCAAGTCCCGAGATTAATACTCAATAACCTAACCAAGAGCATGACACGACATGCTAAGAATAAGAAGCGTTCCGTAACTGTCAACGCGCGACAGGTTTTTTTGAATTACTTCAAAAGTTATTGTCCAATTTCGCTCAATATAATTTTTTTAAAGATTTTTTAGTATGATCTATCAGCATGCAAACTTACAAGTTTCTATCTCTTGTAGTTTAGAAGTGCCAGGGGGGTGAGGACCATCTTATAAACCACTTTGGAGGCCGATTACTCGAAAATGGTTGACTTTGTAAAAAAAAGTCGTGTATGAAACCTTGCCTTCTTTTTAAAAGGCCTATTCCAACGATACCCCACACAATGGGGTAGAATGAAAAAATATTTTTCATCCCCACTTCACATGTTTGGAGGGCCACCCCTAAAATATAAAATTATTATTATTTTATGATGCGAAAACCGAGATCTATACACAATCTATAATTATACCAAATTTCATTCATTTATATTCATAATTACAGAAGCTAGAAGCGCGGACAGACAGACAGACTGACGGACAGAGCGAAACTATAAAGGTTTATGTATTACGGAACCCTAAAAACGATCGATGCACCAAAAAGAATATACTTGAAGGACAGGTCGTATTATGACATCGGCGTACAATAAAGCGACATTTAATATTTTATTTATAGCTTTTGTCCGTGATGCTATCCGTTTTTCATAGAGGTGGCCAAAAGTTTTCTTTTCAAGTAAATGTCATCTATACTAAATATTATAAAGAGAAAAAATTTGTTTGTTTGTTTGCAAAACTACTGGACCTATTTTGATGAGATTTGACACAGATATACATTAGACCACGGGGAAGGACACAGGCTACTTTTAATGGCAGCAAAATGTACGGTTCCCGCAGATATTGTGGGGATTTTTGCGCGCACGAAGTAGCGGGAAATTTCAAGTACAACATACAATTTACTAACCCTCAGGAATAGCAGCGACGGCCAAACTGACCCCAATAGTGAACATCTCCTGCAAAGCCTTGCCCTGCAACCAGCCGGCCACCATGATGAACCCGATTATACAGAAGGAGTACAGGGACAGCTGCGCCCCCAGGGTGTCCATGGACTTCTGCAGCGGGGTTTTGGGGGCTTCTTCGGCTTGCATCATGCGGAATATGTCTCCGAACTCGGAACGCTCGCCGGTGCTCACTACGATGCCCTGAAAGGAATTTAGGAATTATTAGTTTAATGTTCCTTTAAAAATTAAAAGGTATTTTTATGTCCCATTGTAGTTGACCCACGGAATCTAAAACAAGTGAAAGTGCGAAGTAGGCGGGGTTCGCGTACCACGACTAAGCGTTCTTACGCGTACTTATTTTCATTCAAGATTCGTCAAATTTCATTTCACTTTGGCCCACTTGCGCAGTTCTGGGTTAACCCTGGTTAACCCTGAGTCAGACGTCACAGTTTGCGTTGTTGGCAAGTAATTGGTCGCGGGTTGGAATCCCGGTGAGATGTAATTATTTATATGTTATTTATTTTTATATATTTTTTAAATTTTTTTTCGTACAGTATATAACTCCTAGCTCGGTCACCAGATTCTTACTTTTATTCGAATGTTTCGGTGAAAAATTTGTTATAGAGTCTATTATCTTTTAAGTATTATATTTACAACACACCAAGAGCGTGATGCAGGGTCGAAAGCAGCTACTATGTATCGTAGGAATGACGAGAGCGCATACAAATGTTTCAAAACGATTTTTTTTCGAATAGGTCTATGCTAATTAGAGCTGTAGCAAACCGTACTGAGTAATGGGTGCGCTATCTAGTACCGAGTAACAAAACGTTACACACGAATACATTTCGTTACTCGCATTTTTCATAGTATGGGTACCTACACTGATTCCGTCACCAGTTCACTTGTAGCTCTACACTTTACCTATTTAATCAAACTAAATTTAGAATAACTTAAACACAAGTCTGGTTCAAAATACGGAAAAGTGAACAAATGCACCGTCCGCAGCTTCGTTTGTAATGTATAAGTATGTTTACTACAAATTACGAATGTTGCGACACCGTGACATCACACTATGCGCTTACGCAATACGACTTGATTCGTTGCTCTAAGTTACCTATTAGTTAAAAAAAAATTCGTGTCATGAAATATCAGAATTAGAGGTGAAGCGTATTTATGTTAACAGGTAAAAGAACGTATTTAAAAATGACACATAACAGTCGATATTCAGTGTTAAATATACCTGCGATTAAAATAACATAGCAGAATAACTCACTATTGGCGTATATCGTCACAAGTAAAAACTATCTACCTGCGTACAGCGTACGTGTTACCGACATTCACTGTGAAACGGATAACAATAGCGAAACTAAAGTCCGGTCTTGTCTCTCTATTACACATACAACGACTCCATACGTAAAAACGAAATTCATTTAGTATTTAAATACTCTGTATGTCTCTCTTACACTTACTTGAGAAATAATTAGTATTTTTTTAGTAAAAAAATTAGGTTGTAGACATATTATGGTCGGGTTATATATACACAGGCGTCATTTGTTACGAATATCTGTCTTCTTGACAAATGAGAGCTGTCTTGTTCACACAGATTATACATACATGGGATACACGCATTATTTTTTAAGCCAAGTCACACAACAACAGTACAAGACGCGTGAAGTGGCTTAAAAAATATATACATAATTTAAATTTGCATAATTTTACATCGTCTTTTTATTTCGTTACTTTTACACCTCTGATGCTAATGGCCGTAAGGCCGTTTTAGGTTGGCTGACTGCCGGTTGGCTAGTCGTTTACAAAACGATTATCATGAGGGTTACTTATATGACCACTGTCGGTGCTCCAATAGTGCGATGCAGGGTCTTTACAGCGCCATCTAGCGTTGGTTGTGGAAACTAAGATTATTGTTCAATATAGGAGTGATACACTATGTGTTTTCCTAGATGCCGCTTTTTACCAGAAATTATTTTCTTCTAAGCTAAGTGAATACTGTAAATATTTGATTAAAAAAAAAGTATGTTTTATGGCCTAATATTATAACATGTTGTTTTTTGATATTTATATTTACCTCAATTAATTAATTTATAATCGTTTTGATGATAAATCATAATATTTTTTAAGTTTTGTTAAAAGCGTATCTATCGCGTATATCATGAACTATGTCAGTTAGTCGTCGTTTTCGCTTGGATTGAAAACTAATAATTGACGTAATATTGAAATAATTATTTCCCTACTATTGTATAGTAATTTCCACGGAGAATTACACATAAAAGTAACATTCAAATTATTTAATAAAGGGGTGTTCGCACACTACTATTTAGGATGAAGTACATTAAAATATGTCGATGAAGATTAAAAATACTTACTGTGTTTTTTGTTGTCAATAATATCGGATCCCTACAACAATTTTCAGACCTCTAGCGTCAAAGTTTGTGAAAGTCTCATACAATTTCCATTTCCGGTTGGAGAATAAAAGGTTATTTGAGACTTCCGTTTAATAGTTAGAATGTTACCATTATGTTTAATTTTCAGTTGAAATTACTACAGAATACTCGGGAAATAATTATTTCAATAAAGCGACGAACAACGACGTAACTAACACTACTAACTAAACTAAACTAACTAACGTATATCAGTCAGAGACGAAATCAGTGGTTTTTAGATATGAATAAAATCTAAAGTATAAGAGTTATGCAATCAAAACTTTACAAGTTTAATAAGTTCGCTTCTGGGAACATATCCTGAAAATTTCATTCATCTGGTACAATCCAAACCAAAGTTATGAGGGTTCAAAAAATCGACGAAACGCTTCGAGAAAAGGTGGTCTGGTAGTGCCCTTGCGCTTCGCTTGGCTGGTCTTGGCGGAGGCATCACCTTGCCCCCAGATACATTATGTTCTCGTGTGTACGGCAGTACAACCGTTTAAATTGATTTGTCATCATCATGACAACCATTTGACACAGTACAGAATAATTTCATTTTACAGCGGTGTTATATGTACGGTGTGTGTGTCGACATGAATGTAGGTATTTGGTTAAAACCAAAGTCAAAGGCTTTGAAAACAATCGCTACTCTGAATTAGATGCCCGACGCGATGAACTGAAAGCACGCCCACCTTGTGCTATAAATTACAACTACCGTAATGGTGTGCTCACCTGCCCGCACTGTGCTCACCTGCTCGCACTGTGATCACCTGCCCGCACTGTGCTCACCTGCCCGCACTGTGCTCGAACATTTGTCAATAGGATCGGCTATGTTAGCCACATACGAGCACACCAGATACAGTTACAGCGGAGTTGAAGCGGTCGCCGTGGCCGAAAACGGCCGAGGAGCATCATCATCATCATCATCATCATCATATGTACGGTCACCTACAGATTCGGTGTAACACTATTCGACCTTATTACTTGGCATTTGGTTCAAAACTGGTACACTGAATATGTATGCAACTGGGTATACCTATGTCGAAAGCATTTTATAAATAAATATATTTTACTTTTATTAATATAGGGGAACGAACAGACGGATCGCCTAACGCGATGAATGAATGCGATGAATCGACGAAGCGCCCATTGGCACTCAAGCCGGTGGTCGCGGGTTCGCACCCCGCCAGGGAACAAAAAAGTTTTCCGTGTTCCTGGGTCATGGATGTGTATTAAATATGTGTATAATATAATAAAAATCTTAAATATAAGTATAGTATAAAAAGTATTAAATATATTTCCGATGTCTGGTGCCCGTAACACAAGTTCTTAGGATACGTACCACGGGACCAGACGTCAGTTGTGTGAAGCGTCCATAGATAATAGATATTATTATATATATACCTACGCTCTTTTCTTAGGGGTTCGAAGGTCGTAATGGTCCGAAAATACCGCTGGCACCTGCGCGGCAGAAAGCTCCGGGTAAAGCGCACGGTAGATGACTGCCACTTATCAAAATTATGAGGATGGTAGTTTAAATGAGGACAAATTACTTTCCAAGTCAATTTGCTATTTTTATTGAATGTATCACCTCCGTATCGCTGCAGCGGACCAAAGTGGACATGGTCTTGCCCGTGAACGAGCTCCTATCCATGCTATGTGGCATGGTAAATATACTGTATAACTAACTACATGAACTAACCTTCGCGTTGCCGCAGCGGACCAGAGTGCCCATGAACGCGATGTTGTCCTTGTTGACCCTGCCGGCGGCGGCGGTGTTTGGCACTATAGTCTTGACGGCCGGCTCCGTCTCGCCCGTGAACGAGCTCTCGTCCACGGCCAGGTCGACCGTGTCGAACAGCCGGAGGTCCGCGGGCACACGGTCACCCACTTCCAGGTGGACTATGTCACCCGGCACGAGGTTCCTGGCGAGGAAGTGTTCGAGACTGCCTTCGCGTAAACTGTAAAAAAAAATACAACGTATTCACTATTCATATACCTAAGAATGTATACCTAACTGCCAAAATTAAAAACCATCATAAAGCTGCAGTAGCGATTTGTGCATATAAGACGATTCACACCGGCTTCACGTTTAATTAAAATACAATAGCTATGAAAGTACAGTTTAAAACTTCGTAACCTGCAACATTGACTTATAGATCATGAATACCTACGTTTAATTATTTACGGACACGAGATTTTTTTTGGGCGGGGTACATAATTTCTTAAGATAGATATTAAAGTAGGTTCTGCAACTGATCTTACATCTACAGGCTACGGCTTCTCTTGAATGGTGACAAAAGATGACAAAACTATTTGCGAGAAAGAGACAATCACACAGAATAATAAGCTACATAGACCGGAACTCTTCGTTATTACCTTAGACTTTCGTTTTAATTTTATTGAATAATGTCTTAATAAACAAATGTTTGTAGTTTAGAACTTTGGACCAATCAAACGGGTTTGACGTTTATGAGATTACCATTTTGCAGTTTTAACAAATAGAGACTGTATCGTATCTGTATTATTGCAGAACCGACCTACTGATAAATGCCTCACAGAAAAATGGCGAGAAATACCTCTTGCTTTGTTTTTAACGACAAATTATCTCGGAGTTAGTGTTCAGTAGGCCCAAGGAGAGCTGGGGGGCTTTAAATACCGGGAATGGACTTGAAACCACTCTGGTGTTGCGAGTGTCCATGGGCGGCTCTAATCGATTACCATCAGGCGATCCATCTGCTTGAATCCTAGCAGTGGCGTGGTGGTTCCTACAGGAACCACTCCATTCCCGTCGGCTTCTCTTACTACTTACCTTTTGAAGTACCTCATCCAAATCCTTACCTATATCATTACCTATACCTTATAGGCTAGGGCTTCCCTACGAAGGAGAACCAGCCTTCACCACTGATTCCTAGTCTACTCTACAAACAAGAGACAGTTACCACTCACCAGTTGCATGACGGTGGCACCAGCTTGTTCAGCTCTTCAAGCGACTTCTCCGAGCGGTACTCCTGGACGAACGCCACCGTGACCACGATGATGATAGCCACCGTGATGGAAATCGCGTCGTCGAACTGCCGCATGCATATGCTGACCATGGCCGAGCCTGGGAACACAGTAACAGATAGTGTCAATAATATCATAGACATGGACATGATGCGTCACTGTTCTCAGAGGTGTGACTGTGTTATAAATACGTTGGTATGTTCGTGAATAAGCAGATAAGGACGGCTCTTTCCATCACCTTGAGCCAAAGTCCTCACTTATTCTAGTGGTGTTATTAATTTTTTACCCGACTACGGTGAAGCCAAATGGAAGGGTCATGATTTTGGCAGTCTATGTACGTATGTTTGTTCCACCGTAGCGCCTAAACTATTGATCCCATTTTAATAAATAGTCAATAGATTCGTAACAATAGCCCGAGTAAGATAGGCTATATAATTTACGTACCTAGTATGTTTTCAGTTTTCATAAAAAAGTAGCTGTCCCGACACACGTTGTTCTGTCTTACATATGAACTGGAACGAATAAATAACTACACCTACAATGCAACCTACGTCCTAGTCCTACACCTACTCCTACAACCTACAACTCTTCCAATATTTCTCACCGTTTAAACCTTTCCTATTTATAATTATTTCCAGACCAAAATTAGCCAAATCGGTCCAGCCGTTCAAGAGTTTTAGCGAGACATTGGAATTGCAATCCATTTTTACTCTCTCCGGAACTCGGTATCTCCGGAACGGGATAAAAGTATCCTATGTCCGTCTCCTGGTTCTAAGCTAACTCCCCACAATTTTTTAGCCAAATCGGTTCAGCTATTCTTGAGTTATAAATTGTGTAACTAACACGACTTTCTTTTATATATATACACTGGCGGACACATAAACTGCATCATAGTGCAAGATAACTTTCAATGAAATATAATTAGTGAAAGTGCAAACTATTTTGATTTATTTCAACGATAATGCTAAGACTGGTTCTTAATCTGATAAAAAAATCAATTTATGTGTGTATAGGTCAACTATTCTCACTAAAAGAATCAAATTACTCCTTTTGCAACTTTTTGGAATAAAACAGAGAATAGAACAAAATCGGCTTTATTATGAAAATTTTACAATACTAAGAAAAGAAAAAGTTTTTTTTTTTGTTTTTAATAAAGTGTATTACCTCCTCTTGCCCTAATAACCGATTCAAGTCGGTTTCGCATCGACCTGATCAGACTTTTTAAAGATCTTGCGTAGTATTGTCCCAATCTTGTGACAATGTAACTCTGAGCTCCGTAACCGTTGTTGGGACCGGATTTCTTATAAATACAGCTTTTTTTAGGTTGTCCCACACGTATTCTATCGGATCGAGGTCCGGGCTATGTGTTGGCCAATTCATGGAACGAATCTCAACCAGAGTAAAGTATTGCTCAACTTGTCTCGCTGCGTGCGCGTGGACGAGCATTATCCTGCATCAGAATGAACTTTTCACCTATAAATCCGTTAAAAGATACCACACGAGGGTCCAATATCTCCGTTATATAGCGATGGGATGTTAGACCACGGTTACCACGGCCATGTGTGTCTGCGTCAATAAACACAAGTTCAGTTCCAGCATACATCGATATGCCGCTCCAAAACATATAAGACCCGTCTCTAAATGGAACCCTCTCCTCAATGCAATTTTGAGCATATCTCTCTCCTCGTCTACGGTAGACTAGTCTGCGACCATCAGCACCGTACAAACAAGTCCTAAACTCATCAGTGAATAATACGGAAGCCCATTGCTCTTCAGTCCAATTTAAGTGTTCACGAGCAAATCTTAGTCGAGCTTGCCTGTGAGCTGCAGACAATTTTGGTTCATTTGCGGGTCTGAAAGGTGTGATATTACGCTTTTTTAGCCTTCTTCTTATGATTCGTGCTCTAACTCCTACGTCACGTACCTGGTGGAGCTCATTTTTAATGCTTATAGACGTTAAAAACCGATTTCGCAAGGAAGTTGTCACAATAAACCTATCGTCACGAGACGTTGTCACCCGAGTTCTGCCGGTTCCACGTCTTCTTTTGAATGAACCTGTCTCCTTAAAATAAAAAAAATCTCCTTAAGCCTTCTGTAAACTCAGGAAACCGTAGACTGGTTTACATTTAAATCTGCAGCAATTGTTCATTAGCCTTGCTGCACTAGAGCAACAATTTGTGCGGCTTTTTCGGCCGATACGTCCATATTCGTGAGAGAAAAACGTGTTTAAAATGAAAACAGACTAGCAATTAAACCATTAGTAACGATAATTCAACATGTAACAAAACAAAAATAATAACCTTAAACCTTAAAACACTAATCTTGAGAGGTGTCAAGGGACACCCGGATGGAACGAAGTTCCTTTCGATTAATTAGTGAAGGAATAAAATATATTTTTTTTTTTAGTTAAAATATTTTTTTTTTTATTATTAACAAATATAATATAATATAAACTTAGTCAGTAGGCTCAATTTTAGTAATGATTGAGAGAGAGAGAGGAGAGAGAGAGAGACGCGCACGGCTTACAACTATAGCAAAAAGTGTCGTTACAGTCTTAATTTTTTCCGTCTAGTCCCCTTTCGCAACGCGCGATTAGGAACTTCGTTCCAAAACTTCGTTCAAATAACCATCAATCACAACATTAACGTAACAACGAGTTAACCTTTAGTAAATTGACAAGATTTCTTCTATAGAATATCTTCTTTCTTTTGTGACAGTACCGTATTTAAATTTGATTTTGTTTTTGTGTTTATAAACCAGCCTTCATTTTCCAATGCTTTTTAACCTTATTGCCTAGTTATAAGGTCGAAAAGTCATACACAGGTCGATCTGTCGCGTACATGTTGTAATAGTTTAGCATCAGGAGATCCAAACCTTTACCGGTCTAATTTTCCAAAAATACAGATACCACAACATAACCTATAATCCAGACCGCATCATGCGATACCCATCTCAATTAAATACAATCAAGTTAATGCGGCGTATAATTGCATGTCGCGTCACATGTGATACTAGCGTGGCATACACACTTTGTATCGAATACTTATGGGGGGATTTAGGGAAAGACCGCACCAAGCGGCAGCGGAGCGACGCGGCGCGATTCCCTACTAAGTAATAATACAGGAACGAAGTGTCGCGTCGCGTGGTTCCGCTGCCGCGTAGTGTGTTATATCTCATACAATTTCATACAAAGAATATTTGGCCGTGTCGCGTCGCGTAGTTACGCCTAGTGCGGCTCCACCTTTACATGGGTCAATTTTAGACCGTGTAAATGACAATTCGGCTACGTCACTAGACAATTTTGCCAACAAAAATGACAAGGCGATTTGTCAAGCGGTTGCGAGAGCCGAGTAATCAAATCGACCCATGTAAATCCCGCATTAGACACGAGCACTGGAATGTATACGCGTCAAGCTGCCGTTGACATGTAAACGACATCCATAGATAATTATCCTAATCAGAATATTAACCCAAATATATTCTTAGTAACATTTTACCGCGGCTCCGCCCACGTAAATACAGTATTCCATTGGGAACACTGTACTTTTTTGGGATAAAAAGTATCCTATGTGTTAATCTATAAATTATGTGTAAATTTTAATCCAGAGCTTAAAGTATTACCATACAAATTTCATCAAAATATACATTAAGTAGTCTTTGCGTGAAAGAGTAACAAACATCCATTCACCCAACCATTCTTCCTCACAAACTTTCACATTGATAATAGTAGTAAGATGGATGGTGTAGGTATGGCTACCAAGTACCTAGCATACCTACCATACACAATACTGCCCATCGTCCAAACTCCAATCAGCATGACGCTGCCGATTGGATCAGTTAGAACTGACCGTGTATGGGCATGGATTGTCATGACAATTATAATACTTTTGTGGTGTAGGTACACGGACGAACTGCAGATTGGATAAAGTCTACAGCATCATGCCGATTGGACGATAGCCAGTATGGTGTATTATGGCTACTGTAAGGATTCAAAATATAAGTTTATCACGCTTCACATTCATTAATTAATATTATTATATATGTCATTGTAATTTGTACTTTGTATGATCTGTATATATGTCACCGTAAAATTGTAAAAACCGTTAGATTGTAATATAACAAGTGAGATTATAATATGTCGACAGATTGTCGAATCAAAATTCTCCTTATAATTTTAAGCATTATTTTTCGTAATATTATAATATAACAAACTGGAATTCGTCAAATTGTAAAACGGAACGCACTCGCGCGCTGTATGGTTGAACCGTGAACGGCATATGCCCCGGGTCGCCATAATCGTTTGTTTATTCATTTGTTATCGAATGTAAACGAACAGTGTTTTGGAGAATTTAAATTGATTTCGTGTTTAAAATAACTCACAGTATTTTTATTATTTACGAAAACTACGGAATATTATAATTATGAAAACTTGCGAAATTACTTCGATAAAAACCTTTTAGCAGTAAAATTACCATAAACCAAATAATAGGACAAATGTGGGATATTATTCTAAAGTTTAGCCATGTCGGATATTGAGAATGTACCTCAACAAAACTCGGAAATTCCTAATATTGTTAACCGAGATGAATTTACCATCGACTTTCAAAACCATTACAGTGGGCATAATAATATGAAACACCCAAAGTGGCTTTTTAGACCTGCTGTATCCCATTCTTAACTCTATGGACATAAAACCGCCTACCTACTGTAAGACCGACCAATCAGGGACAACGTATTATAATCTCTCTAGTTATATTACAATCTAACGGTTTTTACAATTTTACGGTGACATTTATATTATACTAGCGCGTATTTAGCGCCTGACTTCGTCGCGTGGGGTCCATTGCACTTTTTTAACGTGTTTCTACGTCATAATAACTATGTGCGTGCAAAAATTCAACGCCATCCGTTCAGTTGTTGATATTTCACTATACAAACTTTGAACCCCCATTTCACCGCTTTACCCCAAAGGGGTGCAAGTATTAAGTACGAATTTCAAAAAACTATAAAATAAGTTCTCAATTATTTCAATTTATTTCCTCGTAAGTATGTTTTCATTTCATGGAAATCGGGGCAGATTTTTAATTTTTTTTTCATACAAATTTTCAACCCTTATTTTACACCCTCAGAGGGTGAATTCTAACAAACCAAGCAATATTTCTATCTAAATTTAATTAAATGTATTTAAGAGCATGGATCTAAATTTTCATCGAAATCGGTGCAGATTTAAAGATTTTCCATACAAATTTTAAACCCCTGTTACATCCCCTTTAAGGGTGGAATTTTTCAAAATCCCTACTTAGTGTGCATTGTAAATTAAAACTACTGTCCAAATTTCACGTTTCTACTATTAGCGGTTACGGCTGTACTATGTGTCTGTCTATACGTCAGTCAGTCTGTGGGGAATGGGGACATCTTGTTATGTTTTTATACATCTATCACTGCCTTTCACGCTCAAACGTCTAAGCCGAATTATAAAATTAATAATAAAATTTAGTATGGTAGCAGGTAGTAGATTATTTTAGTATACTTACTACAAAGAGAATGTAAACTACGTAATAAGAGGTGGCACTCCGAATAAAAAAAAGTGTTCGAAGTTCATCCGAATTTCGAATTTAGAAGTTTGAAATTTAAAAATAATCTTCTTCTCCTAATTCTGCATCACCAATCACAGGCTATGTGTGAAAGAGTACACACGTTATAAGAGCGAGCCAGTTAAGTATGGTTTGCACAGACGATATTTAGGTATAGTTTTGAATTTCGAACGCCAATACTTACTTACGATCGCCAGTTTCGCCACTAGTATACTATATTACATGCTGTCCGCGACTTCGTAAAGTAGGTTATACCTAGTAAGTAAGTAACTTATACCTAAGGCTGGGACTATATATGATCCGGAATCTGTAGGGCCGGGAAAATTCAGAGCACTGAGAATAGAACACTGCGCTAATACATTAGAGTTGAAAATATATAATATATAATAATATATATATATATATATATATATATATATATATATACCAGCGTCATTGATTCAAAAGGAAAATTAGAGCCTATCAGAATCTAAATATCTAAGTACTTGCGATGTGTCAAAAAAAATTACATCTACATACATTAGTCTACATAAGCGTTTGTTAAGTGTTCATTACCTCCTAACAGTATATATACTGTACGCAAGTTTCATATCTAAAATTGTGATCATATTTCCAACTGAATTTTGGAATAACCTTGAAACACAATGCATGAAATAATGAAGGTTATTTAAATAATATTTTAATTGCACACCAATAAGCGTATCGAGTACCACCAAGTCGAGCGTAATACTAAATGTGTGTTTTCGCTGTATTTCCGCGAAGATTGTCGTGGAAACGTTGTTCAATTATTGTTTACGACCTCTGTGTGTCGCGAGTTCGAATCCCGCCGAAATCTAACTGAAGCAATAACCATAAAAAATATGTCGCATTCGAGATTTCATTTCTATGTCTATGAAAGCCGATTTGCGACCCACCGTGCGCCGTAGTCGGGTAACAACTCAGGAAGACCGGCCCTAGTGGGGCAGGGGCGTTTTTGCCATTATGAAGGCCCTGTCCTTACGAAATTACAAAACTTACGAAAACAGGAATATGTAGGTTAAAGAATGGAAGTCACAATTTTGTAGCGCAGCTTTAATTAATTAATATTATTGCTTCCCAATAATGCCCCTATCCTTACGCCATAATTGACTATAATAGCTTACCACACCGATTTCGGTGACTGTGCCCAATTTCATTGATACCAGGCCAGCTACGCGAGAGTTATTTTAATAGTGCTCAAGTGTGTGCGCAGTACACAGGAGCACTCTCTCTTCCTTTACTCTCGTACCCAGTACGTAACCCAGTGGGACGGATGACCCACAAGACTGGCAAGAGATCAGACGCAGGGCCGACTTTTTACATACCCAATACACATCCGACGCATGGATCATTTTTGACTATATATACCTAAATACCATTGACTACACTACTGGCGTAAGGAAAGGGCCCTCATGCACAGTAACGAGGGTTCCACTACTCACCCAGCAGCAGCAGTATGAGCGGGTTCTGGAACTGCTCGATGTACTTCCTCCATGGCGGCTCCTGCTCCTTGACCTGGAACTCGTTGGGGCCGACGAAGTTCATGCGGTCGTTCGCCTCGCGCCATGAGAGGCCGCGGCGCACGTCCACCTGCAAGCGCTCCGACACCTGGAAATACAATTAGTATTACCATTTACCACCCAGAAAATACTGGGTGATTTTTGATTCCGTTTCGAGAAACTGTTTCTCTCAAAACTGAATGTTTTGTATCATAAATACAAAATACTAGCTTTTTTCCCGCGGCTCTGCCCGCGTAAAAAAACACTCTAATTCGATCGAACGATCTTTATCGATCGATATCAATCGATAAAACGATCTAATTCGGGATAAAAAGTAATTATTCCAGAGCTTAAATTATTACGATATCAAATTTCATCAAAATCCGTTCAGAATTTTTGGGGTGAAAGAGTAACAAACATCCATCCATCCATCCTCACAAACTTTCACATTTATAATAGCAGTAGGATTGAGTCCTCATAATTAATTTGTATTTTAATGACGGCATGCAGTCACAATAAAATTGTCAACGAAATGTCAGTTTGAAATGACGACCTCTGTAGCTCAGTGGTTAACGCGTTGGCGTTCGAGCCTCCGGAAGTAACAAACATCCATCCATCAATCCATCCTCACAAACTTTCACATTTATAATAGCAGTAGGATTGAGTGTTCTCATAATTTATTTGTATTTTAATGACGGCATGCAGTCACAATAAAATTGTCAACGAAATGTCAGTTTGAACTTTGAAATGACGACCTCTGTAGCTCAGTGGTTACCGCGTTGGCGTTCAAGCCTCCGGAAGTAACAAACATCCATCCATCAATCCATCCTCACAAACTTTCACATTTATAATAGCAGTAGGATTGAGTGTTCTCATAATTTATTTGTATTTTAATGACGGCATGCAGTCACAATAAAATTGTCAACGAAATGTCAGTTTGAACTTTGAAATGACGACCTCTGTAGCTCAGTGGTTACCGCGTTGGCGTTCAAGCCTTCGGAAGTAACAAACATCCATCCATCCATCCTCACAAACTTTCACATTTATAATAGCAGTAGGTTTGAGTGTTCTCATAATTTATTTGTATTTTAATGACGGCATGCAGTCACAATAAAATTGTCAACGAAATGTCAGTTTGAAATGACGACCTCTGTAGCTCAGTGGTTATCGCGTTGGCGTTCAAGCCTTCGGAAGTAACAAACATCCATACATCCATCCTCACAAACTTTCACATTTATAATAGCAGTAGGGTTGAGTGTTCTCATAATTTATTTGTATTTTAATGACGGCACGTAGTCACAATAAAATTGTCAACGAAATGTCAGTTTGAAATGACGACCTCTGTAGCTCAGTGGTTAACGCGTTGGCGTTCAAGCCTCCGGAAGTAACAAACATCCATCCATCCATCCTCACAAACTTTCACATTTATAATAGCAGTAGGATTGAGTGTTCTCATAATTTATTTGTATTTTAATGACGGCATGCAGTCACAATAAAATTGTCAACGAAATGTTAGTTTGAAATGACGACCTCTGTAGCTCAGTGGTTAACGCGTTGGCGTTCAAGCCTCCGGAAGTAACAAACATCTATCCATCAATCCATCCTCACAAACTTTCACATTTATAATACGAGTAGTAATTAGTAGGATATTTAAAGTAGTTTTTGAAAGTTGGAAAATCTTAAAAATATCATGAATTTACATTACCCTACTGTGTGGTAGTTCAAAAGAGGTAAAATTATTTCTACCAGTGTATTTTTCAAATCTAAATCGTTTTTTAAATTCCTCGACACTATACCGCTCTAAGGGGTTTTGAGCGTCGCGTAAATATCTACGCGCTGCATAATAATACGGATTTTCGTAAAGGTAATCCAGAAACTCCTCCATGTTCCTCTTTAAATAAGTAGCCCTCTGTAATTGCGTAATTGCTTCAAATATAATTCCACTCTGTTTATAAATAGAATTGATATAAATGTCGGAAATAGACCCTCGAGAGAGCCTCAAGGTAACGTCCTGAGGTACCTTAAGTTTGACAGTTGATTCCTCGACTCGCGTAAGGAAATTCCTCAAGTCGAGGACATTTTGTTGAACTAATGATACAATTTTCGTGTATTGCGGTAGAGTCGAGTGGAGGAAATCTCGAGTAAGCAACTAATAATATGGGTGTTAGTATGCTATATTCGCACTATTTCATATACCTATGTACCATGTTTCTCTCGAAAAAGAATTGTGCCCAGCTAAAAAGAAACCAATCTCGCTTAGCATCAGCCATCAGGTGATCTGGTTGTCTTATTCACGTGTACTGTTTCATATTTCTACAATCCTAATGTCTGATGATTAGGAAACGTTCATAACAGCAGGTGTAACGTTAGCCCTCGTACCCACGAGAGTTTTTTGTGGTCGCAACAGAAAAAACTGCACTGTGAATAGAACTCTGCGCTAATACAATAGAGCTGAAAATCGTGTTCAGTTGTCAAATCTGACATTTGACACGACCCTTCATTCTCTTAGACAAACGTTATTTAACTACTTTTTTAAAATTAATAATAGACAGATTTTGAACGTTTTCTGGGATTCTATTGTATAGGCGTATACCAATATTGAGCTTTAAAATATTTACTAACTTTACTTAGTCAGTAGGGCAAGCAAGAACATTTGTAAAAATTGTAACGTAACGTAAAGTGTCATCGAGACGAATACTTCGAAATTCTTAGGGACCTAGCACAAAGCGCTTTGTAATCGTATCGTGAACACATGAGAAGACGCAATCATGGAGAATAGAGGTAAGGAGTACCATCTCTCTAAGGCAGAAAAGCTAAAAATTGTCCGACAAAAGTAATTAAATAATAGTTCCAAAACTGGTCATAATGGCGCTAGAGCGGCAAAGGTGTGTGATATGAAGTTAGCAATAAGAGATGAAGTAAAGTGAGTTGAGTTTAGTTATTTAAAATTTTTGACGACTTTAGTAGATTAAAAGTAGTTAATTCAGTAAATCATGAAAATTCTAATTACTCGTATAGTCGAAAATATTTTTATATATAAAACCGAAGAAAATCTAAGATTTTATTATACGTTTAAATTTTACCGCTTTACTCCCGTCTGCATCTGTAGCGCCCCCTATTTAACGCTATTTTAGGGACACTTTTCATGTATGGAGATGGTACTCCTTTAATTCTATTCTCCATGGACGCAAACCTACGTAATGCATGATGAACGAATGAAAGGTATAACATAATAAATGGGTTGACTAAAACAGTGTATGCCGAATTTTAATTTTCTAGAACATTAAAAGCTATATTTCGGAGATATCTGAGAAATGAATAGTAATTACTTCCCTTTAATTAATCATGCTGTAGCGGTACTAATGGGGGGAAAAACCATTATTATATTTCAAGATATTTAATATTTTCATTACATTTTCACTCAAAGTTGTTCATTTAGGTACCCCAAATTATATCAGTCAAAGATAAGATAAGTTAAAAAAATCTGTACATATTTTAATCGGAATATGGCATTTTTTTACGGAAAACTGTTTGAAGATGTGGGCATCACTGACAGCTGACGTATGTGTTTAACTAACTAATGGCGATTGTGTCCTTTTTATTTACTTATTATTGTGTGAAAACTTGTTAATCAATCAAAATAAAGACGTAATATTGTTCGACGCACTTATTCTTTGTTCTAAGCAAAATCATATGATATTGACATTTGACAAAATCATAGTGTTGCCATGTAGGTTTTTTTTTAATTATAATATTATGTATGTCGCCTAAATTTTTTTTCCTCTATTCGATTTTAGACAACATGTTGATAAACAATCTAGAACCCATTTTGGTATTTTTTATAAAAATAATCCTTACAATTTAAACTTACAATAAGAAAGAGATATATCCGCCCATGATGTTACGAGTTGCTCTCGCCATACATTTGTCATTAAAAAATGTATGGCGGTAGCAGTTTGTGACGTAACAAATTGTTTTGCGAGAAAGAGATGAACAATATTTTTTATTTGCTATTATTTCTTAGATTTATGTTTCTCTATTCAACTATTTTGATTACTTAATTTGTAAAAATATTGTGTTATACTACACTAGGCAACATAGTGCTAATATCTAATATGAGCCATTATTTTAAAATTATTGTCCGAATTCGAATAATTTTCCTAAAAGGTTTTTATGCATGACCTATTAGCACGGAAACTTACAAGTTTCTATATCCTATAGTTTAGAAATGCTCGAACAACTTATAAGCCACTTTGGAGGCCGATTACTCGAAAATGGTAATTTGGACTTGGAATAGACTTTGTAAAATAGTCATGTATAAAATTTTGCTTTTATTTTAAAATACCTATTCAACCATACCCCACACGATGGGGCAGAATGAAAATATATTTTTCGTCCCCACTTCACATGTATGGAGAGCCTAAAATATAAAATATTTACTTGACGATGATTATTTAATAGTGACATATGCTTGCAGTTATTTATACAATTCTGAAATTTCCAAAAGTTTATCTTCAAAGACTGAGGAATGCCGTTCAGCGCTTTTGGATCAAGGGTATACACAACCTTGGCACAACTTTTCACTTTTTGGTGGCATATGCTCGAGTCATTTCAAAAAAAGTCAAAATAACTATGGGTGTCCCTATAAATTTTGAGGACTTCTCTCGATTCCTCATGGACCCCATCACCAGGTCTACCATTTGGTAACGATGGGATCAATTTGGGAGTGTAGTAAAAAAAATAGAGGAGTGAAAAAATAATTTTGAAAATCGATCCACAAACGGCGAAGTAATCGCGTAACATACACAGGAATTGAGAACCTCCTTCTGTGTTTTGAAAGAATTACAAATTATTCAAAATGTACTATACCCTTTTTTGAAATTCGTCCCTTGAGAGTGCAATCCAAGCGGACGAAATCGCGCGCAAAAGTTAGAGATAAACTGTGATTTTAGATTGATGGATGATCTAAGGGAAAAGCTATGTAAAAAGCATATTTAATAATTATTAGCCCAATATGCTGTTGAAACTTGAAGACTTTAGTGTCTATGTTAGGCAAGGATATATCGGCACATTAAAGCTCAAATGAAACTAGAAGCATGTGGTATCAATAAATCAAATATAACATTTGTGACAAGTTTTATTTATTTCCTTTAAAATAAATTAAATTTGTTCCAAAGAAAATTAACATATTATATATATTTATGTTTTCATTCATTACATTTGATACTTATTCATCAAATATTATTCAACTTAAATATTTACAGATAAATGCATATGATAAATAATAGCAAAGTTCAATTGTAACCCATCCCGTTCAAGAATCATCCCGTTGCCAAATTACTGTATCATTAGACTAAGAGTATAAACCATCACTTGTACCAATATACTAATATTAGTGTTTGCATATTTTATGTTAGCACAAATAAAACTAGAGGCATGTATGTGGTATTAATAAAACAAATACAAAATTTGTAACCAGATATACTTATTATCTTTAAACATAATATGTAATGTACCTATATTATATTTTACTCATTACTTACATTTCACACAAATTAAAAAGCTTTATTCTACATAGAAATATCTTTAGATACAAAAACTGCTTATGATAATTTAAATCAAAGGTCAATCCTTCCGCAATGGGAAGAACCGTCCTGTTCCTACCAAGATGTTATATTTATACAAAGAAATAAAATTAAAGTGTCTGTTTATAATTTAAAATTAATAGCTTTTCACTTGATGCATGCGAAAGTATATACTTAGTTGCCTATTTTGAAAACTAAAAATTGATGTTTGATGTTGGCATCTACTGTAGAAGTACTATCCACCTTTACGTTTTAAATAATGTAATACGTTTACGTTTACCTTTACGTTTTAAATAAAAGTTTTCCATCTGTAGATGAATGTTATAATAGTATACAATATTTGTGATAGTGAAAACTGTTTTCTGAAGCTTCTTTTTTGTAACATTGCTTGTCTTATTATTGCAAAGCTTTGATATTGGTGCTTTGTCTGGAACCAAAAATGACTAGTAAATAACTTAGATTACTGTTAACATTATGTAATATTTGTTGAGAACATGAGCATACTTTACTTGTAGACTGTATGAGTTATTTCAAAGAATTCATCGGCTTTAAAATGTATGGCTTTTCTAATGGCAATTATGTAATTGACAATTATTGTATCTTTGAATAAATCTTAGAAATTTGTAAATTTTCTTTGTTTCGCTAAGCTCGACGGCTTGTTTCCCTGAAATAAAAGATGATTACAAAAAATTTGCACAATGCATTGTTTGTATTTTGTAAGTAGGTATGGACTATGGACAGACATGAATAAAGCCCCCTGCCTGGCTGGCTTGCGGGTTCGAATCCCGTCATTTAACCAGAAAAATTACAAAATAATGTAAATTCTGTAACCAATTATTTATAAGAATCTCAATAATATATTTTATGTTTTGCTTTGTAGCAAACTTACCTTGTATCTCTTGTTCTTGTTCCATAGCATTAATTGAGCGTCCTAGGTTCAATTGGATTTGCACCTTGCATTTTTATAGGTTCTTTTCAATAAATCACTTAATATTTAGTTTAAAAACACTCATAAAATTACACGAGATAGTTGGACGTAGCCTTTGTCACCAACAAATTTTAAGTGATAGAGTATTCGTAATTTTGCGTAGAACGTAACTACACCGTCCGTCAAATTAGTGTTCCTGCTCGCTATTTTCATACAAAATTGTCAAGTATCGTTTATGCCATGTTACGTAACTATCCAAAAAAGGTTCCTGCTACCGATTTAGTTACCTTTACGTCCACTAGAGGCGCTACTATGGTTTTCATACATTTTTTTTCGTTTACGTACACGTAACGATATTCGCAAAATGTTCCAGCTTGGGCTACTGATCACCGGTATATCTAGTTTGTGGTTATTTCTAGTGTTCATACAGTGATTACTGCTTTTCGTATTGAACATACTTAATTTTTTTCTAACATACAACACATTGTCCAAAATGTATTGAGAAGCGACGGTCAGAATTCCTATTTCTTTAAACTTTTCTCTCAGAGATTCAAATCCATATAGAGATAAAAATATATATCTATCAGAGATAAAAATTATGTCAAATCCCTTAGGTACATCATCAGGAAATTATCGAATGCATCTTGACTAAAGGCCCAGTAGGTAGGTAGGTACTTACACACGTCCTTTTCACATCATATTATAATATGTTATCAGGGGGTCTAGAAAGCCCACTTTAGGTGTTTCCTATTATGATTAATATATTTTTTCAATACCTATTATGTGCGCCATTTTTCGCATTTGTATTGAAAACTGTCAAAATTAATGTCTAACATGATGAAATCAGATGAATCATGTACGCATTTCACAATTTCACGATTTTTGTATGGCAAAAATGTACGAAACATAATATGAAACACCTAAAGTGGCCTTTTTAGACCCCCATAGAAGTAAAGAAATTAAATAAATTAAAATATGAAATTTGTTTTTGATCACGTGCCTCGTGGTCTTCGTTTTACATATTATTTTTATTTTTTCTTTTTCGAACATACCTACAACAGGCAGGTTATAAACCGTATTTTTTAATTTTTATTATTATCAACTAGTCTGTCTGGCGGGACGTATGTGATATCTGGTATAAACAAATGTCTACACCTACATATACAGTCTACGCTTACACCTATTTACCTACCTACTTTCCTACCTACTAATACACCTAAGAATTCAACACCGAAAACTACACGTAGGTACTACACCTACAACCTACTGGAGCAGGCCGATTTAATTTTACGCGCCAATATTGGACCAACTCCTTGATAAATAATAATACTTATCTACAGATGAATACATGTTTATTCATTTGAGTGGATTTACCGATACGATTTGGAGGTTATTTTTAGCTTCGTGGTTTTGTGTATGTTTTGCCTTCTGCCTTCTGTAAATTTTAATCGATATGCCTCTATTAAGGTAGGTTTTCATTAATAATAATATAAGCGCCGGATCCTGTCCTGACACAAAAGGAACATGTAAATGCTGACAGTCCGATCTGTCTATGAAAGCTGTTCCTCTATACGAAAATATATAATTCACACACAGAGTAATTATATACATTATTTACTCTGTGGTTGTACAGTATATATTATACATATATTTAAAGTATAAAAGGATCACAAACTTGACGTATTATGAGCGCCTACCGTTAATCAGTAATTGCTGTACGCTTTGCACATTTACCTCACAAGTTTTTACAGATGACTCAAAGTTCGTTCACCCCGGACCACGTCAAAACGCGCGCCCAGGACTAAATAAAATTCTAAGACTGTTCATACATACATAACTGATACGTTCTACTACGTTCTACTACGGCTCCGCCCGTATAAATACAGTAATCCCACGGGAACACTGCACTATTCTGCACTCGGAATAAAATGTTGCCTTTGTTTTAATCCAGTGAATCCAGACTCCAGAGCCTAAACTACAACAATGTACCTATATCAAATGTCATCAAAAATACGTTCAGTTGTTTTTGCGTGAAAGAGTCACAAACATCCATCCATCCATCCATCCTCACAAACTTATACGTTTATAATAGTAAGTAGGATTTTCAACTTATAGGAACATTACAACATGATAGAAGATTTCAAATTACCTTTTCTTCTGATTTTCCTGATTGTTTTTTTCCTCCACTCGTTTAGATGATGCCATAATGCCTTAAGCATTATTTAAGGATAAAATAAAACAAGAACGATTGCTGTTTCGACTTTAGCGTGACATGCACGCATCACGTGTACCGCGGTGTACCGAGTACGTAGTGCAGTGATGGCGAACCTGTGGCACGCGTGCCACCAATGGCACGCGACACAATATTTTGGGCACGTCACTGATCACAAAATTTTATGATTATGTACTACGAAAAAAAGTGTGAAGTAAGTACTATATTACAAACCTAACATAATATGTTATTTATCACATATTTTGCTACAACAGAAATCACACAATGTTACATTTAAATTACAAAAAAATCTTTTTTTATGCAAGATGTTTCTATTTTTGTAGTAAAGGAAGAGTTTTTAGTTGATAGTATTTATTAATATTATTTTCCAAATAATCACAACATGGGTATTTACCCAAGCGCCCCCCCCCCCTGCGGATTTTTTGGGCACTAGTTATAATATTGTTAAGTTTTTATTTTAGTTGACAATCAAATAAAATGAACGGAAATTTCGAACTCTCATAGGTACCTATATTTTTTTAGTTTTTTTAAGTGCACAATGTGCCGGTTGATTTTATTGTATTTTTCCCAAGTTCACCGGCCCACAGGATTTAATGTTTAAACAGATTTAACAAGTAAAATAGGAAACAATTTTGCTTTGCTCACTCCGCTCACTCGCGTTTGACGTAAAGAACATACTGACGTTCAGGTTTAGGCTATTTATTTAATTGTAATTTTCCGAAGTACACAATTTTTACGGTTTTAAATTGAAACATTATTTTACAGGTAAAATAGACAAAAAAATTCTCGCTCGCTCCGCTCGCTCACGTTTAACATAAATAACATATTATCATATTATTACTTAGTTAGACCTTCGGTTTTAGGCTTGATTTAAATGTATTTTTCCGAAGTAGTATTAGCGATACTTAAGATTTAAAGTACCTATAGGTTTTAACCTATAAAATGAACAAAAAAAATATAGTTAAAAGTCCGCTACCGCTTAGGTAATGGTTTGCAAATTTAATTGGCCCGGGCCCCAAATCTTTAAATACGCCTGTGTATCACAAAGAAAAATTATTTGATGACAATTCTATGTCCTAATTAAACATCTCTTTAGAAAAATGGCACGTTGAAACGCAAAGGTTCGCCATCCCTGATGTAGTGTACGAATAAGTTACCAAGCCTATATCGAATAAACAAAATGAAACATTTTAAGTAATCCCGAATTGTCAAGCCGTAAGCGAGCTGATGATGACTCTCGATCACGTCAGCTTTTTGTTAGAAACAATTGATCAAAATTGGTTGAACCGATTGGGAGTTAAAGAGTTTAGATGCCATGCCACACACGCACACTCACACTACGATGATATGAACTTTCGAAGCATTTGTATATTTTTCATGTATATAAGTCCACCGTATTAAGAGACACTCAAGCCTAGTTAGGGTGTGCAAATCCAGATTTTTCAAATCCGGTTTTTCAGATTTTTCCTCACAAAAATATATATCCGGATTTTTATCAACGTTTTATGTAATATTTTAAATTTCTTGCATATTTTATAAAACTTTTATGTTTTTTTTTAATTGTATGTTTTAGAAAAACTTACATTCATTAATATAAAAAAACCAGTTACATTTATAATTTAATTAAAATAAATTCTTATTTTAAGTTGTAAGTATTTAAAATTACACTCTGAATAAATTAACACAGAATCTGATTATATTAAAAATATATTATTATATTTATTATTTTACTTTTAGAAATATCTTTTTTTACTTTTTAAATTGCATCAATATTCAGGGGAGGTATTATGAGGTCTTGTAGCAGTATTACTTTAACATTACTTTTGAATTTCATATAAGCAAACATGATCTCTATTTATATAGACAAAAGATATTTTTAATTTGCGCGAAATCTAAAAGTAATGTTAAAGTAATACTGCTACAAGACCTCATAATACCCCTGCAGTTTTATAGTTAGTCTTTTATTTGGAAAAAGGGACACACTCGTAACTATTAAAAATATTTATTTAATATGCGTAGCTGATAGCATAATAAAATCGAACAAAGTATGTAACAAACAATTAATTATGTACTCAGTTATTAATATTTTTATTAATAACTGAGAATTTTTTAAACCCATTTAGAATCTTAAAAATCAACAAATGCGGAAATAAGGTAGGTACTAGCTTATTGTTCTTTTAGAATCTTGATCTTAAAAAACATAAAATCGTCAAGTCTTTGTTCGCTAAGGTGAGATCTTGTTAGATACTTATAGTTCCAGGAGTAAAGAAATATAAAAAAGTGGAATATAAATATCTCCACCACCACCACCGTATTAGTAAAGTGCCATTTCTATGTGAAACTAACGTAGGCAAATTTTATTATAATTATTCGAAGCCCCATCATAATATATATGGTTGAAATTGGACCACTTTTGAAATATCAAAAGTAAAAATTTTAACTCGATAACTATTTTAAGATATTTATTTTAACATTTTACTTACAAAACAGTAACATCTTACTCGTCATTGCACTTTGCAGTTTTCGCGACCATAGGGTGAAAACTACGTAACTAAAAAAAATAACACTAGTTTAAACAAACCGTTAGCAGGCCTGTGTCACTCGATGTACTTGCGCGCGTTAAATGCCTACCGCTAGCTGTATCCCGGGAGATCCCTTTCGCAGTGGGTTGTCGACAGTCGACCGCAACGCGCAATATTTATTAAATTAATGTGACGTCATGCATCGTCTGGAAATTTTTGTGCTGTTCATGGATGTAGACAGTAAAAAGAAAAAAAAAGAAAATCTTTCGTTTTTCCATTTACCTAGTGATGACAATGGCACTCACTTGTCCAGTGTCATTATTTTTAAAAAGATTTTAAAATCTATCTAATAAACTGATGTCTATTTTGATTTCTGATGCTTTATGTTACATGGATGTTGTAAGAAAATATAAGGTTTATCTACTAATAGTATGCATTCGGAAACATTCTTTAGGTAGCACTTAGGTATTTGTTTTGACGTGATAACGTCTTATAATTCGATGGAGCCGGCTGCACGCACGAAAAAACATGACTCATGCGTTACCGGCGTTACCTCGCTAAACATGACTCATGCGGCGTTACCTCGCTCTGTTCCATTTCTTATGACGTTGTCACGTTCAACTATCGTCAGTAAACCGACTTTACAGACAACCGATTTTTTTTTCTATAGGTAAGAACTTACGACTTTACTTAGATAAATTATACTTAGTACAAACTACATGTGTATTTTTTTGTATTGAGAAATGATAACCGAGATTTTTTGAGCTCAAAACATATCTCGTTTGTAGTAACTAATAGGTGCAAGTTACCTAAGTACTTACATTGCCAAGGGAATATGTTAGCAGAGTGCTAATAGAAAGTAGTAGTTTTTCTGTTGTCTACTACTCAAATATTTAATTGTAAGAAGCAAACCCGTAAGAGAATACTGTATAAATCATCCAATAACGGATGAAAAGGCCTAAGTTTTTGGTAAATATTTAGTTATCTGTGCCGTTAGTGCTATTTTTAACACCTCCTACATCTTATCTCTGTTATATCTAAAAAATAATTACTTCCACGCAAAAACAGGAGCGTTGATTTGCATGACCGGTTAGGTTAGTATAAGTTTTTTGTTATCACCTCTATTCATTCAACAAAACTCTCTCTAACCAGCCAGTCAGTAATTATAGACTTCAAAACTACTTCACAAATGTTTGAAGGATTTTTTCAGATAACATAGAGTTATGATTCAGGTATTATGACTTAGGTATCTATATACTTAGGTATATTGTCTCGGGCGCCCCATCACCGTTGTACGGTTGTATCGGCGGTTGAGTAGTAGTCCCAAAAAACAATTAAATTACGTCCTAAAAATATATGTTGGTCTCTTTTTAATGTATTGAAATCTAATACACATACATTTATAATCCTAACAAATAATAAAAGCCATAGCCAATTGAAATCAACATAAGTGGTGTCAAATTACTTTCATTGTTTAGTACACTTCGCGGCTGGATTACAGTGTGTTGTGAAGTGTAATTTTGTTAAGAATGTTTTGGTAAGTAGCTAATTTTATCTAAAATAAAGGTAATATAAATTTTCGTCATAGTTTTGCTATTACGAACTTGTTTTTTTATAATTTAGTTGCGTCCATATACCAACTCAAATAATAACCGTTACAAAAACAGTTTTGTATTTTAATAAGCTATGAATATTTCTGGTTATATTTAACTTTTAATTTATTTATTTAATAGATACACCAACAAGGAACAAACATTATTAAAAGCTAAAATAATAATAATTATAATCGTTAATAATAATTGAAAATATTATTAACGATTGTTTTACTATAATAAAAGAACTAGTTAGTGTTATAAACTAATCAGAAAATAAAAAATTATAAGACGATGTTTGCTATTAACCGTCGTACGGCGTCGGGACGCCAGGAATTTTCAAAACAAAATGGCGGCGAAAATTAAAATTACTAATGAACATAGACTCGTGGAGTCGCCTAAAAGTCGGTTTTATTTACTACATACACCCCACTTTTTATTTTCGTATAAAAACATAATGTACTGTATGTAATATAACTGTATGATAGATAACTGTAAATAAATAAAATATATACTTATTATTTAAAATATAGATTTTAAATAAAAAGTAATTAAATAATATAACGTACTAATATTTTTATGTGAATAGACTAATTGAATTAATTTTTATGCCTAAGAAAAACATTTTAAAAAATTTACTAAAGACGACTAATATTTTTATGTAAAATAGTCAATTAAGTTAATTTTTATGTTTTACAAAAACATTTTAAAAAATTTGACGAAAGACGACTCCAATTTTTTTATTCGTAAGTTTTCACATAACTGGGAAATTTTGACAACTTTTCAAACAATTTTTAATAACTCTAGAAAAACTTAAGAAATGTGTATTTATTTATTTTGGTTCTATATATTGTGTAGTTTTTAACAAAACAGCTCATATGTAAAAACATCAAACTGTTAAACTTTTATCAGCCTGTTATGTAAGAGTAATATTTTTAGCGTTTTTTTTTTGTATTCTATGATTTTTAATGATCGGGCCACTTAAAATACATGATTTTTTTTAAAAGAAACTCTATTAGGTAAGGTTTAATAGGAGACCACAAAATTACACTTTAAGTGAATAATCAGGCCCAAAAATCCTTTTGAACTCGCGTCTCTTGCAATGATTATTTTTCAAATAACGCATTCGCTTCAAATTATTTTTGTTTGCAATTTTCTTAAGCAGAGGATATTGTGTCTAATTTATAATAACAAAATAACTTGTTTTTAATATAATTAGTATATTTATAATGTGTCTAGTGTCTTAAATTGTTTTTAAATGCTTTTTTCGACAACAAAGGTGTGATTTTACAAACTTGTGCTATTAGACGTTCGAAATAATTCCACTTGTTAATTTTTTTAATTATATTAAATACTTATTAAAGCAAATTTTACGTAGATTCCGAATATACTAATATAAGCTAGTGCCGTCATACGAATTTTCGTCGCAATCTGCATTTTAGCGCTGACCGGCAACTTAGATCATACGTCAGATTTGAAGCGGGGCGCCTGACGACCTATGACATAAACACTAGGGGGCGCCCGAGAGGGTATACATTATTTAAAAGATAACTCATTGAAGTTGTTTTATTTTAACCACTACATTTCTTTTTATGTTGTCACATTTGGCATTCTATGATTGTAGTTTCTAAACTTAAAAGTGCAATAGTATGTTACTTTTATTTCGTAAATAAGAATTCAATAAATATAAAAAATTACAGGTTTAAATTGTGTTTAGATTTGCTTATTGTATTTCTAACTAATTTAGCAATTGAAACCATATTCAGTGTTTTTACAAAGTGGGTCATCGGACACCTGAAAAAATATAAAATGGTGAATATCTTAGAAACAGTTCAACATCGGCCATACATATAGCAGATCTTCATCCCTCGGGTCTCCATTTAACGGATTGACTACGTTCTACCAAATAACCTGTATACTTAATATGAAAAAATGTGACAATAAATCCAGCAGTACAACAAAAAATGATGAAATGGACCTAATTATAATTATAATATTATGTAATTATTCATAATACTAACCAAGATTAGAAAAATCCGGATAAAAAAAAAATCACGCCGGAAAATCCGGATTTTTCGAATTTCGAAGTATCCGGATTTCAACTCCTACTACAGCCGCCGGCGTCATTTATCGGTGATGATGATATCGATGAAGATGATGATTATGACTCACCTTCCCCCAGCTCACTAAGGCTGAGTAAGAAAGTAGACTCGCCTCCTCCCAGCTCACTCAGGCTGAGTATGAAGTAGACTCACCTCCTCCCAGCTCACTATGGCCGAGTATGAAGTAGACTCACCTCATCCCATCTCACTGTGGCCGAGTATGAAGTACGACTCACCTCCTCCCAGCTCAGTATGGAGCTCTCGACCGCGCTGATCCACATGTCGCCGGCGCCAGGGTGGCTCATCCCTCGCCCCGCCTCCGCGTTGGAGTGCTGCAACATTCCATATAGTTACTAGTTGTTCCCAACAGACGTTATTCCGTCTAAACTATGAACTGGAATAAATAACTACCAACAGCAACCTACACCTATTAGTTAGTAGGTGTAGGTTGTAGCTACACCTACTAACTAATCCTACACCTAGTTACGCCTACAACCTACAGGTGATGTGTGAAAGAGTTAAAGATTGTTACTGTATTAATATCGCTAACAAACAATGGAGGCTGGTGTAAGAATTGTGAAAATGATTATAATATATCCCGTGAAAAGATATCGCGGGATATTGCTAGATATAATATTAATTAAATTGTATATGTCACCGTAAAATTGTAACTTGTAATAACTTGTAATAAATTGTAATTTGTAAATTGTAACTGGTTGGTACCAGCCAATATCCTGATAAAACAATATTTTATAGAACTCACATTTAAGTTGGCTGGCTAAAATTGTAGCCGAATTTTTTCTTTAAAAATAATAATTTTTCTCTTTTAATCATATTTATTGTACCTACTATTTAACGTAAAGTAAGTAATAACACATTTTACGAAAGTTTAAAAGAAGCGTTCTAATGTATAATTGAATACGCGCCAATCTTCCATTAGGTAGTGTATATAAGATAATAATGATGATTACTGTAAGTTACATTATGGCATATGCTTGCAGTTCCTTAAACAACACCGAAATTTCCAAACGTGTATCTTTAAAGATATTATACAGCAAATATATATCACTATACAGCAAAAAAAGAATTTTGAAAATCGGTCCACAGACGGCGGAGTAATCGTTGTCCATACAATATATATATATATATATATATATATATATATATATATATATATATATATATATATATACAGCCGTACGTATAACCGCCTCCTTTTTTGGAAGTCGGTTAAAAATAAACCTTACTCAAATATAAATGTTGATTATTTTCGCACTGTCACTTGGCTTGTAGCCACATCATGCATCAGTCGCGTACATGACGCGACATCATCATAACATCTTCATTCAATTCCATTTACTGAAGGTGTTAGGTCCGTGACCCGGTTTAATTGTTCACATAATGAGTATTATGTCATGAAACATCGGCTAAATGGGATCTATTTTGTACTAAATTATTTTTAGTACAAGCACTGTTAGCCATCACTATTTTTAGTTTAATAATATTTTAAACGATATTAAAATGTACAGGGGAAACACTTGTGGACACTTGATCCAACATTTTGTTTTTTATTTGTTTTTATTATTTGAAAAAAAATATGGCACTGGAATACATGGAATTTATCAGCCTACAAGAATGTGCGACAACCAACAACAACAAAACTAAATGGTTATTGTACGAAGTGTCCCCATATAAAGGACATCTTCTATACACGTTTTTAAAAACATTGATTTAATCTTCATTTATAGCTTATTGATCACTAAAAGCATAAACTACTATTATTATATTCGCATGCGGTGTTTTAGCATTAATTTTACTACATAGGTATATCACATTTTTCACCGACTCTTTTATGGTTTGGTATTATTTCTTGTGTACCTACCTTTTTTGTTTTTTATATCTTAGGACTATGGAAATATACAATATATAAAAATATTTAAGGGGCACTTGATCCAGGGGGGATCAAGTCTCCCCAAATGAAGGGATTAGTTTTATGATAAACAAATTGATTATTTAAGTCGATTTTGATTAATACTTTTTTTATTTATTAAAAAGAAGGACACATAGATAGGATTTATTTTAAATTCATACACATCTTTTTTTTTACAGTTATTTACTGTTAAATCAGAATAAAAACTTACAAAATAAAAGTTGGTTTGCAACAAAAATATTTTTTTTAACCGACTACCAAAAAAGGAGGCGGTTATACGTTCGGCTGTATATATATTTTATTCGTTCACCATTATTGATATCGTATACTACCGACATAGCCACTGTAACAGTAGGTGTCTAACAGTAGTGAATTGAGTGTACCTATTCTCCCATAAGGATCAACTATCAAGTGTCCCGTCCTCCTGAAAGTTCTGAATTATTTAAAAATATATATTTTTTATTTCAACTACCAAACTAAAGCGAGTTGGTTATTGTTCAGTTCATCATATTATTTTAATTTTCCTTTACAATAATTGAATACTAACTTATATAATTAATATTCTTATTTCTTGAGCATTCAATGGAAAGTTTTATGAATTAATGGAGGGTTTTCCAGTTATTAAGGTTCAATGTTGTCAGTCAAGATATGAAATATGAACATAGGTACATATTTCATAACTTGACTTTTGTGATGACAATTCCTAATGACACAATTTTATAAAGAATTTCTCAAGCCCCGACCCAAAAAGAGGGGTATTATAAGTGTGATGTTTGACGTGTCTGTCTGTCTATGTGCCTGTCCATGGAATTGTAGCTCCCTAACGAAAGGTCCCATTTAGATGCGGTTTTTTTGTTTGAAAGCTGACGTGATCGAGAGTGTTTTTAGCTAGAATCTATCTTCATCAGCTCGCTCACTGTTTGACATTTCGAGGGTTACTTATTATATTTTATTCACATAGTTGAATATGACCTTTTCAATATCTATTATCTATGTTTATCTTAATTTTTTTATTTGTTGTGTAAAGTGTTCAAGGTTACACAAACACACAAACAAACTAAACCTCATAAAACACACCTTTGTCTTCCAAACCATGAATAAATAGATAAAGTTAAAAAATCTTAGAATAAATTTAAGGAGAGCCATAAAAATCAGTAAGTACCTAAGGTATTTTTCTTTTTGTAAAGAGTAACTAGGTAGTACCAATTGTAACCTTAAAACCGACCAAGTGCGAGTCGGACTCAAGCACGTAGGGTTCCGTACCATTATATTAATATTGTACATGTTTACTTAGGTAGTTATTATTTCGTTATTTATGTACTCAGTTTTCAAAGTATGCGTATTTTACTAATTAGGTCTCTATAACTCCCGAACTAAAAAAGTTATATAAGCAGTTATAGGTTTTTTTCAAAGTTCATTACTTGGACTACCATTTGATGTTATTTTTAAGATTTTTCGAGCCAGCCTAGCTTTTTGTTGTAAAAATACGGCTAATAATATATGTATATTTTAACGACAAAGAATGATACCTAAATCAAAAAATCGTATAAGCAACCTCTCAGTGTTTTTAAAAGACCTATCTAACGATATCCCACACTATGGGGTAGAGCGAGGAAAATCATTTCCACTTTATATGTAGAGGAGGCAGCCAAACATATTTTTCGTGATTTTATTTTAGCTCTTTGTTAGTGTGGTAAATACACATACCTATGCAAAGTTTCATCTTTCTAGCACTAACCGTTTGAAAGATGAGCCGCAAACGGATGGACGGACATGACGAAAGTATAAGTGTTCCTAGACGTGAAGTAATAAAATGCACCAAACTAGTTTTTTGCAGCAAGAATAATAAAGGGAAACTTACTACAGAGAAAAGAAAACGATGCTTGAAGCGAGAAACTTTGCAAGATTGAAGCATCACAAGGCAAAAAGTAATATCTAAATGATGTTTAAATTTTTTATAAATTGTATTAGATATGGTGATTTATTCCTTTAATATGTATGGTTAAATGACTATCCTTTTTATTACATTAAACAAAGCTTCATTTTTTTTGGCAAAAGACATTGAATGAAATAGTCATGTTCTCCTCACTTAATAACATTTACTAAAACTTTGCAACTTACAAGTAAAATGTGTAAAAATTACTTTTTTTTTCATAAAATTTTGCGATCACCTTTCGATGGAGGGATAAGGAGATGGGATGATGGTTTCCTTGTTTGCTACTCCTATTGGAATACATCTATCTATTGCGTAGTCAGTCTACTGCTAACTATCCTGGTCAAATATGCCTTATCTCTTTTTTTTAGTCAACAATTTATTTCTGGTATTGTTAGTTGCCCCGCATGTTTGTTCAGATGATTTTAGGGTAACCTTAATAATTTCATTCATGTGCTGCTTGACATCAAATTGTTAGGGTTCCTTACCTCAAAAGGAAGAAACAGAACCCTTATAAGATAGCTTTGTTCTCTGTCCGTCTGTCGAGACCATTTATTTCGGGAATGTGTGGAGGAACCCAGTAAAAATTGAAACAGTTTACTCAGGTCTATGGTTCTTTGAAGCTGTGAAAAAATGTTTAAGTACTTCTAAATTGACGTAAAAAAATATGGCCGTTTTTTCTACAAAAAAATTAATATTTCAACACATTCAAGGGAATTAAAATTTATAGAGTACTTCCCGTTGACGTAGAACTATGAAATTTGGCAAGTAACATCCTACAAGTCAAAGAAAAAATCTGAAAATAAAAAATAGGTAGGCTAAAGAGGGTGTCAATATTTTAAGTTCGAGCTACTGTTCAAATGGGGTAACATATTATGAAAGGGCTTGATGGTCAGCATTACAAAACATATTCCATTTGTTTTTTACGACACGTAAGTATTTTTTATTTAAAATGAAGATATAAAGATATAGCTCCTCCATACAAACTTTCATCACCCCCTTTTAAGGTCAATAAAAATTTTCAAACCTATTATATTCCTGAACTATTTATGATGCTGCTACTTTGTATGAACCCTCGGTGTGCGAGTCAGATTCGTTCTTGTCTGGTTTTAATTATAATAAATAATAGCTATTTTAAGAAAATTACTATTTTTGCTAATATATTGTATCAAAAAGTATGTATAAAATTATTATATACTGATTTTAACTTACCTTTACTTGTTAGTTGGTCGTGTTATTCATAATAATACGGTAGTAATTAAACATGCACAGTGAAAGTGGTATTTATAGGGACACAAATACAAAAAAAAACAAACAAAATGTTCTAAAAACTTCAAAACTGTGATTGTGGATATGAAATACTTAAAGTAATTTTGTAGCATCACTAAGAAATATGTAAATCTCCACGAATGTAATATCTAGGTCGCATTTGAAAAAAAAAACGAAACTTTGGTAACTAAAAATCTTTGCGCGGTACTACAATGAACTAGCGACTGAAATCTACTCTATGTTGTTCTATTAAGCTCGTTATTCTATAGCTAATGAGCTACAATAACGAATCAATAAAATCTAGACGGAACACAAACAAAATCAATAATTGTAACAACTACCACTAACCAGACTAGCTGTGTCTTGGCTGTCTAGCGAATTCTTGTCGCTCTCTTTATTTTGATGGTCGGTGAAATTTTCATATTTACGCGAAGGACTACTTTTCATCTTTTACTGATTTCCTGGAGCCTAAGCCACCGAAAACATATTTCTCACAATAAAAGACAAAAATACCGAATGATCGCAAAACCTCCACCAGTAAAAGCAATTTACAACTGACAATTTCATAAATGACAACGACAACTGATAAGTGACAAATGTGTGGCCGTGAGTGGTCGTTGTCATCAAAAATGACATTGACATATAGCTTACGTTCTGAAATTTTTAAGAAATTAAAATAAAACCGGAAAAAAAACAATTTTCAAAATATGAAAATAAGGGAATTTTTGATTACTCTTTGGTTGAGTGCTGTCAACAAGCTTTACTCCTGTTTTTGTGTTTAAAAGTGTTTTTTTAAGGATTTTAGTAGTTTTTTCTATAGTATTTGTTGAATTATCTTAATTATATTTTGTTTTGTGTAATATATTTTGTGTTTTGTCGGATAGTAAGTAAGTAGGTATTATAAATTTTTTGTTTTTAGGTTAAGTTAGTAGTTAATTTTTTCTTTAATGGATCTTGAGGCAGATCCCCCGGATCCCGGTGGAGGTAGTAGAAAGCGCACAAACAATGACAGTAATGAGCCATTGGCTAAAAGAATGACAAAATAGTTCACACTCAGTGCCTTCTATTCAACTTCACTATGTGAACCCCGATTTTGCGATTTAAAAATTGTATTATACAGACGATGTTGCGCCGTACATTGTAAACGCGTCGAAGCCAGAGACAGATTCAAACCTTAGTCCAATTCTATTTGGACAATTTATATTAAAAAATAATATACATTATATCAAAATGGATGGGATTAAGAAGATTGGCCGCAATCGTGTCTCAATTGAATTTAAGACCCCAGATCATGCTAACTCTTTTATCGACCTACCTGTAATAGTAAGTACTGGATATACTGTGTCGATAACCTCATACAGTGTGTCCCGTATGTGCAATGTCCCTGTGGACTGGTCGATGGAGGAGCTAGTAGAAAACTTGCAGGTTCCTTTAGGATATGGTAAAGTAGTTATGGCGCGTAGGTTGAGTCGCAAGACCATGAATGACCAAAATACCCCCATTTGGCTACCTACTCAATCAGTGGTTCTTACAGTCACTGGTCAAAAATTACCCTCTCATGTCTACTGTTATTATAATTCACTCCCTCTAGAAACCTGTAAATTACCTACCATACAGTGCAATAACTGTTGCCGTTTTGACCATGTTATAGCATAATATAGGTCACCACCCCGGTGCTACAAATGTTCGCAGAAGCATGAAGGAGCAACGTGTACAGCAACGTCTTTAACTTGTCTGTACTGTAGTGGTCCGCACGCAGCCAATGATGTCTCTTGCCCGGAATATTCTAGGCAAAAAGATATAAAATTGGTTATGAGTAATTAAATATAAACTCCACAAACATAGTAGTTATTTTAATATTGTGGCTGTCCGTGTTTTAAATACCATTTTTATGTCTGTGTATGTCCCTCCTTTTCCTCCATTTTCTCTTCTGCTCCTTCCCCCTTGGTTGTGTTGGGTGAATTTAACACTCAACATTCATCTTGGGGCTCCCATTTCAATGATTCCTATTCCTCTTTCCTCGATCGATATAATTGATCACAATAACCTAGTTATCCTTAATGATGGATCTCCTACTCGTCGGGTTTCTCCTTTACAGAATCCGAGGAGTGTGGTAGATCTATCATTATGCTCCCCCTCTCTTTCTCCTTCATGTTCCTGGGCAGTACTTCCTAACTCTTATGGTAGTGATCATTTTCCCATTATATTATCAATAACATACAGACAGACTAGATAGATAGTAACATCCCCTTCTCCTCGACTTAAATTCAAAATTGTTAAAGCGGACTGGCCTCAGTTTGCTGCCAGATTCATCATCAGCATCACAGATTCAGAAATTAGCCTCTTGTCTGTCATCACTAATGACACTCTTTCGTCATACTTAAATTTGAAAAACGTCCTTTTAGCGGCTGCGGATAGGACCATTCCACTAAAATCAACAGGAGATCATAGAACTCTCTGTCCTCCATGGTGAAACGCAGAGTGCACTGCAGCCTGTAAGCGCCGCAAAGATGCCAAAAAATTGTTTTCTAGTTCTATGACTTTAGATAACTATTTAAACTATAAAAAAGTGGCAGCTAAAGTGCGTCACTTACTCCCTGAAAAAAAGAGAGACGGTTGGCGTCAGTTTTGTTTGAATCTTTCGCCCTTGTCCCGCTCCTCGGGGGTCTGGAAAAATATTAGAAGATTCCGAGGTTCTTTAGTAAGCGATTACTAACAGTCTAATGACCCAAAAGAGTGGATAAATGGTTTTTCTCAGAGGTTGGCACCACCGTCTGTTCCATCTTTCGACATGTTTTTTCTGGCTCATGTTTGAGCTATTTGGACAGTCTATTTTCTCCAGAGTAATTCAGATTGGTTTTAAGTTAATTGAAGGATACCACTCCAGGCAGTGATGGAATACCATATACCTTTTTCGTTAACAGTGGCCCCATTACCCAAAGCCCCCGCCTGAATGTCTTAAATGGCATTTTCCAATCTGAGGTTCCCCGGAGGAATGGAGGTCACAGATCATCCTACCTATACTCAAACCGGGAAAACTTAGTAATGATCCGTCTAGCTATAGACCTATCGCTCTTTCAATAACTTTGAAAAAATTTTTAGAACATTTAATAAAAAATAGGTTACAATGGCTGATGGAGAGCAAGGACATATTATCCAAAACACAGTTGGGTTTTCGGAAAGGCTATAGCACAATGGACGGTATCGGTACCTTTGTGACCGACATACGCATTGTCTTTTCAAAAAGGGAACACGTGATGGAGATGTTCCTTGACATATCATCCGTATACAACAACATTCTTCTTCCGGTACTCAGGCAAAAATAGCTTAATCTGAGTGTCCCAGTGAAGATGACTAATTATATATGCAATTCCCTATCCCGTCGATCCGTTGTAGTCTCCACTCAAAATTCAACCCTTCCCCCTAGATTAATTTATAAAGGCCTTTCCCAAGGATCTCCCCTTAGTCCCCTCCTTTATGGTATATATACCCAATATTTAGATTTATCCGTAAGTAGTTTTTGTGAGATCCTACAGTATGCGGATGATTTGACATTGTACATTGCTTCAAAAGATATTGCGGAATGTTGTACTCGTCTAAGCTCTGCCATTAGCTATCTTACTGATAGGATGGATAGACATGGTTTGAATATTTCAGTTTCTAAAAATTCTGTTGTTGTATTCTCTCGGTCCAAAATTATAAGTACCTGATTTCAATATCCAATATAACCAACAAGTTTTCCCGGTTAGCGATAGGGTTAAATTTTTAGTAGTCTATCTGGACTCAAGACTGACTGGCGCCTGCCAAATTAATAATATCGCCCAAAAATGTGAGAGAAATATTAATGTTCTGCGGTCGGTCAGTGGTGTTTGGTGGGGCTCACACCCATATACACAAAAACTTATTTACAATGCTCTTATCCGCAGTCACATTGACTATGGATCCTTCTTACTAGAGTCGTGTAATAAGGTCCTATTAAAGGTAAAGGTAAAATTCAATCCAAGTCTTTAAGGATTATAGTAGGAGCAATGAAATCATCACCAATCAATGCCCTACAAGTCGAATGTGTTGACCCACTTAACATCAGGCGGCAATATCTTTCGGATAAGTTCCTTTTTAAAGTCTTTCAAAATTCTTTTCACCCCCTTATAGGCAACTGCATACTCTATCTCAGTTAACTTCATCATTGATTATTGGCTTCATAAAGATGGGGAACATCTTGGGGACAGGCCCCCCTGTTCTTCAGAAGAAGAACAGGGGGGCCTGGCTCTTGATCAGCTACCGTAAATTAAGCCACATTCCATGTCCAATTTTCCAGTACAAGACTTAATCCCCTCTTTACCACCCCATATGATGCCCTGACAATTTACCCAAACATTATTCTTAACCTCCTCATAGATAAAGGGTCCTCTCTAGCTAATACTCAAATTAAATTATTGATTTGCATTTTGCGGATTGACTGCTTATTTTTACAGATGCCTCCAAACTTTCGGTGGGTGGTTGTGTTGGAGCGGCTGTCTGGATTCCGATTGTCGTTGTAAAGTTACATTTTGGTACTACCACTAGCACTTACAATTTACCGTCATTGTAAAGTTACATTCTGGTGGCTTAAGATTTATATTTTAATTAAAGAACTGAGGATGGGATGGATCTACATTTGGCAGAAAAATATTTGAGAAGATTTTGTCACTGAAATGTGGACTGAATAAACTGCAGAAAGCAAATACCGAAGTGTTAAGATGACAAATATCAAACTTAAGTGGCCCCCTAACCACAAGATTTATATCTACCTAACCATTATATATTATGTACACTTTACATACATTTTGTACTCTTGGACTAAGTCGATATTTAAAGTGTGTATTGAAGCTGTAAATAAGTATCTACTTACAGGTACTATATATTACACTATGGTACTAAATATTATAGTGTATTTTAATATAATTAATATTGTTGTTATCTAAATTAAGTATGTATGAGACGGGTAAGTTGTCTCTGAACTTTCAACCAATGATTTTAAGAGCCACTGAATTAAATAGTTTATTGACGGGTTACTGTCTATACTTGTCTATAAAGCACAAGAGAGAATAATATTATGAGTATTTATTCAAACGATATATTTTCTTTTATAATGGTTTATAAAGTTAGTAAATTGCTAATATATTTTGTCAACGATTGCAGACATTGGAAACAAGATGGAACCTTGCAATGTTGTTTCTATGTACTTACTATGTATCTATGACATTGTTATTTATATTATGTTTACATTGTAATTTTTCCATCTTTTTGGGAAAAGGTGGCGCCCGAACGAGTTTGTTTCGCCGGTTCTTCTCGGCGGGTTAGGGTTGAACCGGTCGGTATATTGTTCTATGACAAAAAAATATATGTTGGTGATTAATAGTAGTCTCGATATAATAAACAATTTAATTTAATTATAATACAGGAAATAAAATATTTACAAACTATAAAAGTAGGTAAGTACTAAAAAAAAATAACTACTCCAAAACTTAAAATGCTACAAAACAAAGAAATCTCCCAGGTCGTCCCCACCAGGCAGAGTACCTATAGAAGGCTCAAAGAGTTTCCTCGCTGGATTGCGATAATTATTCTCTGGTAGGTGCCGGCTCTGGGGTCTCGGGTGGCCTCAATGAGCTTTTTGGAGATTTCTCTGAAAAGTTTGTGCGCACCCAGACCCCATGTACCTAGGGTTTCAACCCCAAACGGTTCAAATATGAGATCCCCACTAAGGCTCTCATATTTGCGCCGCTTGAGGTTTTCCGCCTGATTGGCGGCTGCACCTGCAGAACTCGAGGTGCCCTGGACATGGGACGGAGCAAGTGTATCGACGCAAGTAGCGTCCCATACAAATAATATAATTATATTATAATATAATTATATAATATAATAAAGATATAATTATATTCTTGTTTTTCAATTTTATAAAAGGTAGATGTGTATTGACTTATATCATATAATAATAAATATACACACGCACACTTGGGGCGTGCTGTCGGTGGAGTGGGTAAACTAGTTCTGTACTAGGTGGGAGCGGAAGCTCACACTGCCATTTGAACATCGACCACCGACCCAATGTCAGTTGTGGGTCCCAGTGGGTCTATTATACAGCAGTCTAGAAGTGTTTCTGTTACCTGCATCCCAATCCTGCACCACCTACTTCATCTGTATTCACGGGCGAGGCACTTGCCATCATTGTGGCCCTCTCGTTTATTGAGTCTCATAGCCTGAACAAATCGGGTAACAAAAGGCTAAGGCCTTTCGGACTCCAGGAGCATTTAAGAGGGTATTTCAGCCAACCAGTTCCGATTTAAATCTAAATCCCCATTGATCTTGAAAATAAGACAGCTACTCTTTAAATGCCGTGTCCAAAACATCCATGTTGCGTTAGTATGGATTCCAAGTCATAGTGGAATTACTGGTAATGAGAGTGTAGACTTTATTAGCCTATGCTAAAGATGCCATAAGATCAAGTGGACTTAGCCATTACAAACTGTATTGCCAGGACTTAATTCCGCTAGCTAAAAAACACTTAACTATCAGGTTCATACTAAAGGCAAACGCTACTTTGACATACAAGGTGGTATACCAGTCAGACCGTGGTTTTTAAGTATTTGCGGTGTAGCAAACCAGTGTGCTCGACAATCTGCCGAGTCAGATTAGGTCATTGTTGCTCCCCCGTCTTACTTGCAAAGATCAAGGTCAAGGATAATTCTCTTTGTGAGTGTGGTCTAGACGATTGTACCTTGGATCATATATTTTTCTGTTGCCCAAGAAACCATCCCTGCCTATATGGCTTTGTTCCCAATTACATTCCTCGCCCTATCAATTTTAAATCAATTTTATGTTATGTGAATACTACATTTATTGAAATTTTATGTAAGTACAGATATATTCGTTCTAACAATATAAGATTGTGATGTTTTTACTAATACTTGTATGTTTGTTTTAGATGATTCAACAGATGATAAGATTTTTAGGTAACTGTACCCTTGTTGTTTCACCAGACCTGCAATTTATAGAACAAAGTATACATAAAAACACTCTGACATTGGCAACTCACTGAGACCGCCATAATTAAAGAAGAAGAAAGAAGAACAAGAAATAAAATCAATCTAGAAAAAGAACCCTGTATCAAAAATCTTTCGATTCGTTATCTCACAACTTAAGTCTAATAAGTACGAATTTCTTTATTAATCTTTGAATAATAAGGTCTCGGTTACCCGAATCAAATGGATTAGCAATTCGGTCGGAATTTGTAACATATTCTAAGTAGGTATGTGCGTTTTCCCATTATCATTTATCCGATCAGATATCTATAATATAATAAACGATAATAGAACTCTGCGCTAATAAAATAGAGTTGAAAATGGAAGTTTCAAGAGTCAAGCTGTCATATATGACATTGACATTTAACTCGACACTCATGTGTTCGAATTTCAACTCTATTGTATTAGCGCAGAGTTCTATTTTCAGTGCTCTGAATTCTCACTGCCGTGCCGGATTCCGGAGCACATAGTCCCAGCCTTAATGTCCATTTCCTATTGTCCCGTATCGTAATTTATTTTATGCTCTGAAACTGTGATTTAAGTGCTTATATAAACTTTATTATTGAAAATCTAACTTGTATAATGCAAAATAACGATGACTGTTCTAGCCGAAAAATTCTCTAGAATTAATGTAATGTGTGTAGTAATTAATGTGTTGTATATATTATATTGAAAAACCTAAATAAGGGGGCGGCAAAATTGTCATCCGCCCCGGGGCGGCAGACACCCACGCTACGCCACTGCCGAGGTTCTCTGAAACCTAATTGCATCAATCTTAATTACCTAATCTTGTAGCATTTAGGAAGAACCGTACACCATAGTTAAGTGTAGAATATAAAGCAAGTAATTTTATACATAAAGATAAAAACAATGAATATTGAATCTGAAACTCACTTGTATAGGTATTTTAGATTCTTCGCGTAAATAAATTGTGTCATATTTATAATCAGTCTTGTTACGTCGATACATTTAACTGGTTCACTTACACTTAATATAATAACTAGCGTCAACTAAAATTACGAACACAGCACATAATCCAAATTTTACTTGTCATCTGAACATTAAAAATAACTTCTCGAGTTACACATTACACGTTTTAACTATTTAAATTCATTTTTTTATACTGATTCGATTCGTTCGTGCCTTATGTTCAAGTTTTATTCTCCTACTGGCTGTTATCTCGGAAATTACTATCAATACTTTTATCTATAAATTCTCATTCACGTTCTTATCGCTAAGGCCTAAGAGAAAATGCTATAAAACTAATGTTTTTGGTGAGCTATCTAATTGTAATTGCCTTGATAAAAATGCCTTTTCCTTTTCCAAAAAAGCATGGTATCGGTTTGTGCGGAAACAACAACCGGATTAAAACCGCGGTCTCACCGAATATGTGTGTGATACCGGCTCGGAGTCCAACGACCGACAACGCTCTTGGAACTCCCCTTGTGTTGCAACTTGCAAGTGATCATGTCTCGTAGTAATTGGTCATTAAATGATAATTTAAGATACTCAATAAAATCAATCCAAGAAAATGCCAAAATTAATAACATAACAATATTTATTATCAAACACAAAATAAAACAATTATTGATATCTAACGCAACTTTATTTAAATATTCCTATAATATTCTGCTTTACTTCAGGGCATCTTGAAGTCCGAAGCCTGGCCCTTTGGGTTCCTCGGTGAGTGAGGTAAGTCCTCCTAGGGGTTCCGCAGCGAACCTTCCGCTCCTGAAAATGTTAAAATAAGTTTTAGATCAAGTGAACGGGTTAAAATTTGTAAGTGCCGGCATGTAATCGCGTATAATAGGCGAAAAAATATGTGTTCTGTTGCGTGAAAAAGTTCTTCATTTTCATCTTTCGCATGTCTCATGAAAACGCTCCATATAAAAGTCGTTGAAGGTATGACGTCATTTGTTACTAAAGTCGTATAAAATATTACAAGGGTCGGAAGAACATAATTGCTAATATCTCAAATTTTGTGCGTAAGTTCATACTTACTATATTTCATATTTTTATATGATGTTGCGGGAATAAGTGGAAGGAAGAAAAACTTCGATAGCGCAATTCAGGATTGTGGCGATAATGAGGGTGTTTGATATTTTTTCTACCGCTAGGGGGCAGACCCAACGCACACAAACCGTCATCTGGTGGCGTAAGTGGTATCAAAAACGGTCAATCACAATTTTCGATTCTTTTTCTGTCACCAGGAGGCGCTATCGGCGGTAGCCCAACAGTCCTTGTCATGTAAAAAAGCTGTCAGAGGTCACGAATTTAAAGACCCTCATTGGTCCGCCACAATGTAAATAAACTAATTAAGTAGGTTTTTTTTACTAATATTGCAAAAAAAATTTACTCTTTTTTGTAATTTTAATATAACAAAACAATTTTTATTACAAAACTACACATAACATTTTAAATTTGTCAAATATCTCAATATTTCTAAATATATCAATTAATTAAGCTTAACTTTTTACGTGTAGTCAACATCCCTATCGTATAGGCGCTGTCATGATTTTCAAATTTTCATCCGGGAACGATAAGAATACTTTGTTGTCAACCGGTTATGCTGGGGCTATTGTACTCTTGTGTATGTTGACATGAGACTGCGATTGCAGCGACTGGCCAAAATGAGAGTTTTCAGTGCCCCTAGCAGCAGTTTGGACCCAATGCACATTAAGCGGCACCTGGCGGTACCGGGAAAAATGATCGAAAACCTTCAATGAGGATTTCATACTCCTTTCGCCACAAGATGGCGCCTCGCACGTCTCAGATCTAAACGGTTGCAATATAGCACAATCTCGAAAACCATTATTCAAACCATACCATATAGGTTAGCCACCTAATATTCTGGCTCTAATGTTGTGTTTTAATTTTTTGTTTGTTAAAGTTTTCACCTAGGACCAGGTTTGGGTTTCTCGTCCTTCTTGAGTTTCTCGATAATCTCTAGTGTGTCTTGTACTGATAGGTCTTCCTGCAATTACAAAACATAAATATTTACACAGTATAAAACAAAGTCACTTTGCTGTTTGCTTAGAGATCTTTTAAACCAGTGTATTTCAACCATTTTCATCCTTTAGTATGAAGAATTATTTCGCGACCCGTTGCTTTTTTTTTCAATCCAACATATATAATAGGTATTACCTATGAAATTGCCGTTCTGCAGTACTGGCCATTTCAAATCAAAATAATTTTTGTTTGGCTAAGAATTCTAATTTCAAATTAATTTTATTTTAAAAACATATGGAATTCTTTTTCCAAAAGTAGTCATTTGTTTATTGATTAGTGTTACATTTTCATCGCATTTCAATATTTTTCGTCATCATGGATACATTAAAAATTCGAGTAATTATGGAATATGAGTACCGTCGTGGCAGCAACGCGGCACAAGCGGCACGCACAAGCCAACGCACCACCTGTTATTGGTTTGCTCGCTTCCGTTCTGGAAATTTCGACCTGAAAAATGACCCTCGCGGTCGTCCGAAGACTGGTCGACAATGACGAATTAAAGGCGATTGTGGAAGCTGATGATACACAATCTACGGCTGAATTAGCAGCAGCTTTTGCAGCAAATTGGCAAGGTAAAAAAGCTTGACAAATGGGTGCCCCACGAACTCAATGATCGCCAGCGCGAAGTACGTGTCGAGACGTGCCTTGCACTGCTCAACAGACACACAAATGAAGGAATTTTGAACCGCATTGTTACCTGCGATGAAAAATGTATTCTGTTTGATAACCGCAAGCGCTCAGCAAGTTGGTTGGATCCTGGTTCAGCACGTAAACAATGCCCTAAACGAAAACTTACCCTTAGAAAAGTGATGGTCACTGTTTGGTGGTCTAGCGCCGGTGTGATTCATCACAGCTTCTTACCAAACGAGGTGAGCATTACTGCAGATGTGTACTGTGAAGAACTGAACACAATGATGGAGAAGCTGGCATATCAACTAGCATTGGTCAATCGCTCGTCTCCGCTGCTCCTGCACGACAACGCGCGACCTCATACTGCACAGCAGACGGTCTCCAAGTTGCAAGAACTGGGGTTGAAAGCTCTCCGTCATCCGCCCTACTCACCAGACCTTGCGCCTACAGACTACTACTTTTTCCAGAATTTGGATAACATCTTGGCGGGAAAAAATTTCAATGCCCGAGAGGCAGTACAAAATGCCTTTGAAGAATTTGTAGCCTCGCGTCCCAACTGATTTCTTTAAGAAGGGCATCAATAAACTGCCACTGCGTTGGCAAAGATGCATGGGTTATTACTTCGATTAATACAAATAAAAAATACATGAAAAAAATTCGTTTCAATTTTTTCATACAAAACGGCGATTTCATAGGTGAAGACCTAATATAATATTCATTTACATATTTAGGGTTCGGATAAATACATCATTAAGTAAGTAAAACACTTTTTTTTACAACGAATGCGTCGACAATAGATAACACGCATACGTCCAACCACGGCCGATGCCGGCCGCCCCGTCGCCGCGAGTGTGGCAAGTGACAAGCATGCAGTTGAGTGAATACCTTTTGGTTAAAAAGGAAATTAGAACATCCAGAATTAACAATAGAGGATTTGAAGTGTTTGATTACATTTGCCACCTCGTACTTGTGCGAGTTGAAATTTTCATTTATGGCCCAAATAAAAAGTAAGGAAAAAAAATCGCTTAAATTTGGAAAACGATTTAATTCTCAATATAGCAAAAACTATAATATAGGAGAAATTGGGTAATGAAAAACAAGCGCAGCCTTCGCATTAAGAGTTATCATTAGATTTTTAAGCTATTGCATAGCTTATATCGCGGGCTTTGAGCGCGACGAACGAATCAAGAAATTCCGTAACGAAAATAAACCTAACACCCCCCACTCCAACGGCACAGCGGTGCCGCGTTGAAAGCCGTGCATCGTCTAACGTCGTTTCAGCTCGGCAGACTTCAGCAAGGTGTTTGTGTGCGTGCGACTAGACGTATGCGTGTAGACTTTCTATGCAATAGCTTTACCGCGGCAGTCGCCGAGTGCTACACGAATTTTTTTTTTTTGTTAATTTGATACAAATGTTTAAGATCTCATAAGTTAGTTATTTATTTTTTGTTTATTTTATAGAAATTATTGTCCTTTAGTTAACATTTTTCTTAATGTATATTTTTTTTACTGCAGTAGCTTTCCCAACCTTTTGCAACTCCCCTGTAGAAGCTTTAAACGTGTTTTAAACGTGTGTGACCAACACGTTTAAAATTTGAACTACTCGACGGATTTTAATGAAGTTTTAATCAAATAGCAATAGATTTCAACTATTTATCTATACACATATACAGTATAGAGTTTGTAAGTTGTAATAAAAAAAACCTGTGTTCAGTTCACAAGTAAAAAAAGATATTTTTTTTTAATCACCTTTTAATACACAATGTATCGATTTTATAATCATTCTAGTTTGTATTATTTTATTGTAATATGGTGGCGTGACGTAACTTTCTCTCAGCGCCACCTATCTATATATATAATATTATAAAAAGGAAAGATGCGTTTCTTTGAATGTTTATTTGCTTTGAATAGGCTTCGAAACTACTGGACCAATTTTGATGAAATTTGACACATATAGATTAGACCACGGGAAAGGACATGGGCTACTTTTTAACGCGACAAAATGTACAGTTTCCCAGAATTTCTTTTAGCGCGCAGGATGTCGCGGGCAACATTTAGTCGAATATAATTTGTAAGGGCGCTGGTGTCATGATTTTGACAGATTTTCATACAATTATCGATTGTTAACATTACATTTACGTCTCTGTCATGTGCTCCTGCTAGGCCCACTGGTTTCACTTCTATCGTGTGTTAAGTACACAAAGTTTTGTTATCATTATGTCCATATTTATAGAACTTGTTATAATTAATACTCACATAATAATCATCATTGACTTGAACCATTGGGGCGTTGACACAAGCTCCGAGACATTCAACCTGAAAATAAATACAAATATATCATAAAAATCAAAAGATAAAGCAGATAATATTGTCATTGCAGACCCAAATCCATAAAATAATTCACTAGAAACAAAATGAGTTTAATAACTAAAACAAATAGACGCCATGCGCAGTAAAGTACATTTTGTACAGTTTTACGTATTCGGCCTTTTAATAATATTGTACATGTAGCTAATTATTAGGTAACTAAACATTATTTGAGCTAGCTAAATATTATTAAACTTAGGGCCTGTTTCACAATCTACTGATAATAATTAGTGTCCGATAGCGTATTTGTTTCTGTCACTCGATAAAAAGCAAGCAGCGACAGAACCTCCAAGTAAGCTATCCAACACTTATTAGAAAATTGTGAAACAGGCCTATAAAAAGCTCATTATATTTTATAGTAATATGATTTATAATTTCAATTAGTAAAATAACAACCATAATCATAAATGGAGAAACAGAACTCTATCCCTACGTACTCACAAGTAAATAAAGTGAAGTAGAGTAAATAGAAGTGTTATTTCTTAGCTGAGATTAAAAATGGTTCTTTAGCTAACTTAAATTCTGATTTGAGATCTTGTTAAACCCACCTCGGACACAGAGAATTTGCCACAAGGGCTGTTGCCTCCGACTTCACATCCAGTTGCTTCTACTATGGCTTTGAGAACAGCGTCGGAGCCTCTCAGCCAACATGGTGTGGTGGTGCACACTTGTAAGTGGTATTTACCGACTGGTCGTCTGAAATTGTTATTGAATAATGATGTTACATATTGTTCTACCTTCACTACTTGATTAGTTCAAAAACATGAATAGATAACAATCTTTAAAAAATGTATCCAATATATATTAAATTATGATTATTTTTTAAAAATGTACTTAATTATAATTGAACATAAATATAATCATAAACTTTTATCTAATACACAAAATATATTAATCAACTAAGGGCCTGTTTCACAATTTAGGGAAAAGTGTCAAATAGCTTTTGTCACTGTGGCTGCTTACTTTATACTGAGCAACAAAGACAAAACTTGCCAATGAGCTATCTGGCACATTTCTGTAGATTAAGAAACAGGCCCTTAATAAAAAGATTTTTATTGTTTCATATAAAAGTTCTATAGTAAGATTTGTAGAAATACCTTATGAACATTGTGTAGAAAGTTGCCACTTCGTACACTCTCATGCGTGGTAAATTCAATATTTCTGCTACCTTGTGCATGGCTGAAATAGGTAGCCATCCACCGTTTTGACGTTGAGCTAGATCCAGGAGGGGGATCATTGCTCCTCTTTTGTGACCCTCAGGGTATATAGCTAGCAATGCATCAGCCCGCTGAAAATATGATGTAGGTTAGTTAAACGAATTTGAAAAAACAGTATTTGATTAAGTAGATTTACTTTACATAAATAAAGCGATCAATACAAAGAATTTTAATGTTTTTAATATACATAATTAATAACAAGAAACCATAAAAATTACCTTTTGATTTTCTGGCGAGAATTCGAATGGTATGCTAGGGTTATCTTCAGGGGTATCTCGGTGAACAAAAAGACTGTCATGTTGCAGGTTGGCGGTCGTCTGCAAAGCCCTAGATGAGGCTCGCCACTGTAAAATAAGTATATTTTGTATACAAACTTGCCTAAGTATACAAGTTATGTAATTGTTTTTATGAAATATTGTTTATAAAGGGCTCATACCAAACCTTGTACCCCAGTTCTCAAGCTGGATAGCATTTTGTATGGAATTTGCTATATTTTATTGCGAAACACTGTTCGCGAACAAATTCACTAAAGGTTAGCTTTTAATTTTTCTATATTTTTGTGATTCTCATGGGCTCAGAGCTAAAAAGTTGTAGGTGACAGCTTCGGTATTCAGCTGACACTTGACAGCACAGACTACTAAGGGATACTACGTATAAAATTCGACAGTGACACTATACAAGTTCTGACATTAGGCTAAAAAGGGACATCTATTGGCAAGTATTATACATTTTAAAACTTAAATTTTGTTTATGCTATTCGCCAATAGATGTCACTTTTATGAAAAATTGCGTTCAAATACTTTTTACTGAGAATACTTAGAATGACTTTTATTTAGTTCAAGAAGTTATTACTAGATGGCGCTGTAACACCTATCTAAAAGAAATGTCATTTATTAACTTAATTATTCATTTGCTACGATATTTTTCTTCTAGAGCATTTTCTGATTTCCATAAAAATAAGTATGTATAATAATTAATATGAATTTATTAATCATAACATGCATTTTATTTGTATCTACATGTCAAACTTAGAAATACATAGGTATATCTATAACCTCCTCTTTTGCGATGCACCTATGCAACTCAGATTATATAAATAATAGCTAATAGCTATGCAAGTCATATTATCTACAAGATATAATCTTAAAAATCCAACTTACGTAAATTTAGGTAATATTACCTACGCTTCCTAAATCTTCTTGAGCACTTAATAATTTAAGGTTATTAAGGGGTCAAAAAGGGCAAAAAATATCTCTACTGCTACTACGGAACTCCAAAACCGAGCCTAAGCAGTCAATTTAAGCTCAGCTTTAAACCTAGATGTGTATTAGCAATAAAATTTTATTGGGCTCGCCTCCGAATGTACGGCGAGGGTGCTTTTGTGTTCATAAAAAATAAAAGTGCAAATACTGCGAATCGGCAAAACAACTATGTTGCCAGGCGTCGCGGCCAGACGGCCGGCATACGCAAATGTATGTGTATTGTGTAATGTGTAGGTATGTGTAGATAGTACGGTGTATGAAACGTCTAATGTGTATTGGCGTGGCGAAGTAACGAGTTGCTAAGCGCCATGCATTTAAACACAGATGATCTATACAGCCGTACAACTAAGTTCCTAACGTCTTTTGGGAAACTTCGGTTTTAGGGTTTCGTATTTTACTACAAGAAAACCTCAAAGTTTCGCTCTGTCCGTCTGTCTGTCTATTCGCCCTTCTAACTTTAGTAATTTTTAATATAAATGTATGAAATTTTGCATAGTTAGATACTTATAGATAATTTTATATTTTAGGGGTGGCTCCTTCCATACTTGTAAAGTGGGGATGGAAAATATTTTTCATTCTACCCCATCGTGTGAGATTTCGTCGAATAGGTTTTTATATATAAAGGCAAGGTTTCATGCATGACTTTTTTAGACAGTTAACAATTTTCGAGTAATCGGCCTCCAAAGTGGTTTATAAGTTGGCAATCCTGGCATTTCCAAACTACTTTTATTGGAATGGGATAGAAACTTGTAAGTTTCCAAGCTGATGGATCATGCATGCAATGCACTCTTTAGAAAAATTGTTTAGAACGAAATCGCACAATAACTTTTGAAGTAATTCAAAGAAAACCTATTGCGCGTTGATAGTTACGGAACCCTCCTTGGACATGTTCCGACATGCTCTTGGTTAGGTTATATTCACACATCGTCTGTCACGCGGCATAAAGAAATACGATAATTTATTGCCGAGGGGCATTAAGAAAGCAATTCTAGTGCACAAAGCAATATTTCAATGTTACACATTTCCCAGAAGTCCTTTTCTTAATCTCTTTCTTCGAAACTCTTTAACCTAACCTAACCTAACCGCTCGCACTGAAAAGGACCGGCGAAACAAACTCCATCAACAATCAATCAAAACCTACCTTTACCTTACCTTACCTTTTAACCTTTTCACGACCAAAGTCGCAGTTAATAGCTATTTAACTTTCGAAAACGTAATTAAATGTAGATATTGTTGGCAGGAATGTTCAATCTGTCCCGTTACTTAATTTCTGAAAGTAAGGCGCGACGAATCTATTGTGGGCACACGACATGAATGAGACTTCAGACGTGACATCAAATATTAAACGCTACTTAAATTAAGAGTCACTCAAAGTGCTGTCCTTGTCAAGCAGAGGTAGACAGCCTGCGATCTAGAAACCCCTGACTCAGACGCATAGACAAACCATTGGTCTCGCTGGGTCGTGCGCCCAGCGAGACCAATGATCTATGCTAGGCAGTTTGCGAATTCAACCGCCATGGCTTCATGGATTTCATGGATTGTTTCAAAACTAAAGATAGGCTATGACGTACTTACATATTTTTCCAGAACAAATCTTCATACAAGAAAAAGTTACGCCATCTTGTTTTCGCCATACCTCAAATCTCAGCCATCTTGATTTCACCATACCTTGAATCAAAATGGCCCCAAACAACTCCAAAAGTGGGGCCATTTAAGTGGGACAGTTTTTGCCTCAACATGCCTCGTCTATAATATTATATACGTCTATGTGGATTGGAGATCTAAAGGCAGTAACACACAGTACATAGATAAACAAACATAATCAGCAGCGTAGAAAGAACTTCAAAAACTTAATTTTGAATATTTTTAATATTCAACGTATGCATATAAGGATATAATACAAATAAGAATATAAATTAAAACACTTTGACAAAATCCTATTGTTTTATAATCTGAGGACAAAATATAAACTAGGCCTTAAGGCATTGTACAGGCGTTTGCTAAAAGCGGCACTTCCAAATTGTCAGATTAAGAAATTTTTAACATACGTAGGGTTCACTGAACCTCCTATGAAAATCTGACGCGCTCGAGTTCATACATTTTATTTTACTTTCACCCTTCTCGCATTGCACCCACCACGCAAATCGTCAGATGAATATAAATTTCATATCAGAGACTTGTAGGCGCATGAACAACACCATAATCTGACGCGCTTCAGCGTGTCCATGTTATGGTTTTTTATACAACTTTGCACCCATGTGGACGCTTCCCCCCCTGCTAAAAGCTGACATACTATAGGACCATTTAGTATTTTTGTAATCTAATCTACCAATTCTAATAGGTTTCCGCGACGCTCGAGCATGTACTGTGTACACCAATATCATTCTGGATCCAACCATTAGTTTAAATTTGGTACAGGCATTTCCAGCTTTTGTTATAATTAGAGGACTGTCCAGGTGATGTTATTAAAACCATAAAAATACTTCTCGCTATGTCTGACGTAAGAAAGGATCACTGTGACCTTTTAGTTTTTATAAGCTTTAGGAGTTATGCTAAACAATCGACCTACAGACGTTCCAAGAATTAGGTAGGTATTTGGCGGCCATCTTGGATTTGTTTCAATTTTAAACTTTTACATGTTTCGGATGCCTTTATTTTTCTTTGAACGATACTTTACAATTATGAAGGATTGGTGTATTTTAATTCTTTTGTTATTTTGTACTTTGCCACGTTTCCATAGCAACATTCCGTATTTCCTACCTAATGCTTTGGGTATTTTATTAACCGCGTTTTATTTCTCGACACAAACTTATTCAAGAACGTTAGTCGTTACACTTTAAGTATGGTTTAGTGGAAATTGTTAGGTATTTATTTAAGAAATACTTAGTATTAAACTAGTAGTCGATTTAAACCGCCTATATATCATATAGGTATGATGAGGGTTAGAATCTCGAAAAAAAAATCAACTGACAACCCGGATATATTAAAGGTCCTATATTAATTATTGTGGGAGTTATTAATTATGGGAGAGCCACGCTTCGGCACAAATAGTCCGGCTCGACCGGGTAAATACCACGGCCTCACAGAAAACCGGCATGAAATAACGCTTGCGTTGTGTTTCGCCGAGTCAGTGATGTTACCGGAGGCCCAAGTAGGGTTGGGGATTTTAAGGACTGGTAACGCAAGTCGTTTATTACACTTGTATCTCCTCTGGTGTTGCGAATGATCATGGGCGGCGGTAATCGCTTACCATCAGGCGATCCGTCTGCTCGTTTCCTGGTTCTTTTCATTAAAAAAAATATCCTACTACGGCCCACACATCTGGGTTGAAGTTAAACCTGGGTTAAAATATCATGCCTTCTCTTTGATATATACGAAGAACGAGGAAGATTACATGATATTTAAACCAGGGTTAACTTTAGCCCATGATCTGCGCATGTGGGCCTAAGCTATTAAAAATCCAAAATATTGTTGACATGACTCTGTAACTCCTCTGTAATTGCGCACTTGCGTTCCTGGTCCTTAAAATCCCAAACCCGTCATGGCCTCTGGTTTTTATTTAGATTACTTAAAAATATGTTATGATACTGAGCAGAAGAGGTTTTATTAGGGTATGAACATAAATATTTTATTACTTAGTGATTAAAAATTGCCATAAACTCTGAATCCTGTCGGACCTTGAGAAATGAAACTAGTCGTCTGGGGAATTCAAAATACATACAAATATTATGAAAGCGAATGTAAGTGTCAATTCACACCGAAACGAAACGACATGCGACATCGCTTTACATTTTTAGAATGGCTATTCGAAATTGAACTTTATATTCAATACACAGGAAGATACACGTTTTATTGTAAGAGTTCGAATGTCAGGTTGCACCGTGCTGCACAGCGCTTGTGCAGTGTATGACTGATGTCATATGGAAAGTGTATCTTTTGTATAGTGAATAAAGTTCAATTTTGAATAGCTATCTTAAAATGCAGCGCCGCGGATCTTCGCGTATCGCCGCGATGTAAACTGTAAAGTCTAAGTTATAGGTGCTGATAGTTCAACTCATTTGTGAGCGCGGCGCTTTGTGCGCGTGCGCTTGTAATTATACAGCTTTATTTTGGGTGGCTCTGACGCGGCTCACTGCCCGTGTGCATAAACACGTTTTGTACGTTCGCGTTACCCACACATAGCGTCGCGCGCACATAATATGAATTGAACTATATATAATTTTATACTTAAACTTAATCATTGATAATCACTAATATTAATAATTGTAGCTAAACGAACTGTTCTTAACTTGTTACAGAAATGACTAACTGTATATAAAGGCATTTTTGATTAAAAATCTTCACTGAATAGCGTGCGAAAAATTATATGGGCAGTGGTAATTGATTATATACTATTAGGCCATATGTCTGTTTATTTGAATTTCATAAAAGAATCATTTAGAGAAGTTCAATTAAACAATTATTTTTGGCAGTTTCTCTGCTGTCATAAGACTTTTCCAAACGCACCTTCTTGTTTCCAGGTATTGCAGATGGCGACAGCCATCAGCAATTATCAGGTGATATTCCACATACAACTACTTATAGTTAGAAAAAGATACACAAAAAAGTTAGTTAAGTATAAAATAACGACGTCTTCATGATTGGAAATCACGCTTGCACGCAAAGCGCACATTTGGCCAGATGTACAGAGACTGTTATCAGTGAAATTATAGACTGGGCCAGACTTGACCAATTATAGTCTAGGCCAATTACAGGCAAAGTGATTTTTTGTCCCTGTAAAGTAGCCAGGTATTGGACCATTATACGAAGCGTCACGCAGTTTCTTTTCACATTAGTTATTTATAGGCAAAACTAATAAGATGTGTAAAAAGTAAAGGGTTTTTCATTAAGAGCGCTGGAACTTTGAAATGAAATGAAACAACCTATTTAAGTGATATAACGAGATTTTTAATAATATTGTAAAGGATGTTAGATAACAATATGTATGGACAGTATTTTTTTCCAATTTTTAAAGGATGCTTCCGTTGAACTAAAAAGTGTTTATTTGATAAAATACAACGAACTATGTTCGCAAAAAATCAGGCTCAAGTTCACGAAGAAACCGAGTTATCTTTGCTTATAGGGCTGAAATGATTGACTGTGGTTTATCTGAGTAAAGTGATCGAGCCTTATTAAATTTCGGTTTTGGTGGTCAGTTGATTTCACCACCGCGCGACTACGACGAAGTCTATAATGCAAGTTTTTCTCGTGCTGCATGGCAAGCATCGTCGTCCTGCTGGAGCTACACGCTTGCGAAATCCATACCATCCGTCCTATTTCTTTCTTAAAAACATAAATTGGGCGTAGCCACAGAACGTCCGACTTCAGAATTTGAAGAATTTCTACTCGTTTTTGAAGCGAGATTTCAGTGGTCGGTAAATTGTCGTGACCTAATATGCATTCATGCCAAATTTTACAGCCATAGGCTTTATCGAGATAGCCGCTATGCGCAGTCACAGTTCGAGCGTCCCTATTGAACAACCCTTTACTTCTATATAAAGGTAAGTACAGATAATCTACTATGACATTCAAAAATTCATTACTAATATTAATATTAATAGAACGCCTATAGTATATTACGATAGGTCTAATAATATTTAATAGTTTTAAGTTTCTAAATTATAAAAAAAAACATGCAGTTTAACTGAAAATATAGGCTCAAAATTTGATTTTACTAATTTATACAACTAGATACTTAATATGTAGCATCTTCAAACTAAAACTTTGTTTATATAAACAATAATTAATTAATACGCATTGAAATTAAACAGACCTTCATTCAATTTGGAGTCAATCTATTTTGAATGGATCGCTTGATAGAGTTTTTGCCGGGAGTCGAACCCATAACGGTGCTCACAATGCCATTATAACACGCGACGCAAAAACTCTCGCTCGTGAAATGTATTGGCTACTTGTTGTTATATCGCGGTCATTTAGAGACAAGGTTTGAGACAAATGATGTCTACATACGACACATCAACATAATGTACATTATAGACTTATTATTTAAGTAAGGTAATGATTTGGACAGTCTATGTATAATTTATCGTGTATGTATGTATGTTTCGTCGTAGCGCCTAAACCACTGATCCGATTTTAATGAATGTGGTGTCAATAGATTCGTTATTATGTCCTGGGTAACATAGGCTATATATTTTGCGTAGTCAGGTTATAGTTTTTAACTTTTGATTATTCTCAATCCTTCATTCTTTACATGAACGCGCTACATCTAGATAGCGTTCCTGTTTTTCTTTGTACTTCTAATTCCTTACTTTCTTCTAATTAATTTCATTGCCAGTTCCAATTTACCGGGCACCTCCTAGGCCTTAGGGCATTGATCATGTTAAAGGGTTTTTGGTCACCGGTTACAGCTATCGCTTCTGGCTACAGAGGTGATACAGTAATGAAATGTGTGGAGCCAGTAACTCGTTCTATAATGTTCCCCGGAGCTCTGTTAGCGTGGATTTCAGATAGGTACATTTTGTTTGTAGTTCTACTTAGAGACGATATATTATGTTCAAAATAATGTCGAATTATCTGCAAAATGCCCTTGCAAACACACAGGCAGACGAAATTATAGCTATTTATTGATGTATCATACCTAATCTTATTTGAACATTCATGAACTTCTTAGCTACAGAAGTTGATGAAGCTGCCTCAAAGATAATTTGTTACCTGCATAATTAATTTCAGTGTGTTATATGTAAGACAAATAACTAAATTCAGTCTAAAAATCTCACAAACCAATTTTATCAGAGAGTACTTAGTATGAAACAAGTGCAAAACGGTGAATACTACAAAAAGTACGCGCAATCACCAGACTTTCTGCAGTCAGACTACCGGAACGGACTAATCATTTGATTGTGTAAAAAAATAAAAAATTGTAGGAAATTCCTCATTACTTCCTAAACTCTAAGCTATTGAGCAATCGACTGACTATTCTCGGGGTAAGTAGCGGATAAAAGTCCGTACCAACGTATAAATAAAGTTATTACTCCCCATAATTAACAAATAACAATTTAAAAAAAAACATAAGAATAAATGCAGCTGACATGTGGAGGCGCGAACAATTCCTTCAATTCATGAACTGCATGCAAAGGAATTTAAAGCAAGTCCGCAACAAGCCTAATAAAATGATTCTCCTTACGGTTACGCAAGAAAAAAAAACAAGCCCAAGTAATTGTCTCAAAAGAAAAAAAAACCGTGAATGGGTCGGCCCAAAAGCCCGGGAAAACGATAAAAACGACGCTCCACATTCGAGAAATGATTTCAAAAAAAGAACGAGTGAGTTTGCGGCACGTACAGCGTCTTCTAAAAAGAGAACTATCTTACCGGAGCGTGAATGAAAAACGCGTCCAGTAACCGTAATCTGTCGATTATTATTTTTATTTTCGACTCACCGTCCTCCTTTATTATTATTTGGTTTTATTATTCGTTATTTTATTCGTATGTAGGTCAGGAGCGGGTGTTTTTTGGTTTTTTGTGGCAAGGTCGTTTGAGACGAGTTCAGTGTCAACTCTCTTCTTTTTTGACTCGGCAGGTTACTAGATATTCCTTACGCGTACGCGCTGCGTGTTTGTATTGTTCTTGTAGAAATGGTGGAATTATGTGCGTAGTATTTGCAGAGTTACTATTTCTTATCCGGGATTTACACGGGTGACGGTCGAATTCATAGACGTATTATATTATAGACGAGACATGTCGAGGCAAAAACTAAGTGGGGAACTTAAATGGTCCCACTTTTTGGGTTGATTGCAGCCATTTTGACATTTGAGGTATGGTGAAATCAAGATGGCGTAACTTTTTCTTGTATGGAGATTTGTTCCGTCAATTGTACGTCATAGCCCATCCTTAGTTTTGAAATCATTGCTCGAATTGCGGTAGATTTTCGGCCCATTTTCGCCGGGCGGTAAAATTCGTGCGGCCTTAGGCACCCATGTAAATCCCACTTTACGCGTGTACATAAATACAAATGGCGCGTGTTTGTATTGTTCTTGTGGAAATTGTGCAGTTGTAAATATCCCTGCAAAGTATTTGCAGATCTTGATCTCTTTTTCCCGACTACGGCGAAGCCAAAAGAAAGGGTAATGATTTTGGCAGTCTATGTACATAAGCACGTATATATGTTTGTACCACAGTAGCGCCTAAATAACTTATCCGATCTTGGTGAATGAGGTGTCAAAAGATTCGTAGTAACAGCCCGGGTCGCAAAGGCTATATAAGTTAAGGAGCCGGGTTACAGTTTTTAACTATTGATTATATGTGGAGGTTTTGTAAGAGGCGAACTTCCTTTTCTTTTAGTAGGACAGAATGTGCCGTAGTTCAACTGGTCCAGGCATCGGTTACCTATAGATTTCGGCGCACAAAAACCGTACCTAATTCAGGTGTATTGTTGATCGGCGGCGCGGAGGCGGAGGTACAGCCACAGAAAGAGGAACAGATAAAAAGCTACATAGTTAGCTTTCGATTTGATTACACTACTACAAGCATACGCTGTGTCCACGATTGTATGGAAAAATTGTGGGCCGTTGAAGGGGACATCAATATTTTCAAATTTGGATCGATTTAGATCGTTGTATGAAAGCTGTTTAATGTACGTACGAATATTATATTTTATACTCTGTGGTGCAGTAGTGTGACAGTACCGGGAGTTGATATCTTGGACGCCTGTAGCGACGACGTCTCGGATACTGTAGCGAATCTCCGGTATAAGCTACACTTGTACGGCGACTCGATGCGCAATGAAAAAGTGTATCAACAAAGAGTGTCCCAAGGAAACACTGAACTATTTCGGGATGAAAAGTAGCCTGTGTGTTATCCAGAGCTTAAACTACTGCCAGACCAAATTTCATCAAAATCCTTTCAGTAGTGTTGGCGTGAAAGAGTTAACAAACATACATCCATCCATCGTAAGAAACTTTTACATTTATAATAGTAGTAGGATACAGAAGGCTGAAAAGCGGACAGACTGACAGACGGACACAGCGAAACTATAAGGGTTCCTTGCAGTTACTACGGAAACCTAAAAACCGTGATTTCGGGACTTAGTGACATAATTTCCCCGGTCTTCCCACAGCGCAGCCCACCGTAGACACAGTTACTTGCAAGTCTAGAATCTGCTCCGGTTCCTTAGTATCACTAATGCGAAAATAATTTAGTAGGGAAGCTGGGCCGTTGACCTCAACACGTAACGCAGTGCGCACACTGGATACAATATGAATATCTTTGTTATATAAGTATCTTTTATTTTCTACAGGTCTTTGTACTTAATCCTTCTACAGGTCTTTGTACTTAATCGTGTAGGTGTGTATGGATGGATGTTTGTTACTTTTTCACGCCAAAACTACGGAACGGACTTTGATTAAAATTGGCATGGTAGTAGTTTAAGCTCTGGAATAACACATAGGCTACATTAATAAAGTAACTAAAGCTACTTTAGTAACGGAAAAATATAGTGTTCCCGTGGGATACTGTATTTACGCGGGTGGTGCCGCGGGAAAAAGCTAGTTCAAAAATATGTAAGAGGGTAAACTTAATGTGGGAAATTCTCTACCTATTCATTATTTTGCATTTAATTTTTGTACTGACATGGTAATAAAATACTTACCCAAATAAAAAATATTTTTTATTTTTGTTTAAACATTAGATCTGCCTCAAAAAATAAAAAGAGATATTTACATATTTTTACATTCCAAAAAATCTAAAATGATTGTTGTTTGCCTCAGAGATATGAACTATACAAGTCTTTTTGAGTATAATAGTCTAATATCAATACGTCACGCGTACATATTATATCGAAATGGCTTACTATGGTTGGTTAATGAGAACGTGACTTATGGGGATGTGCGTTCGACAGAACTGAAAATTAGAGTTCTCTGAAACCTTTTTTCTCAGTCATGGTCGTATTGAAAAGTCCCAAAAAAATATTATATGTTAATCTGCATTTTATTTAGCCGAGGAGTGTTTTTAATAAATTGAAATTTTTATTTAAATATTTATTTAAAAATATGCTAAGTCCACCTTTTTAAAAAGTTAAAACCTTTTTTCTCTTCTTCTATAAGTCATACGAGTGTAAAAATTGTTTCAATATTTTAAGTAAGACAAGACTCAGGGTAAGGCCGTATTAGTTTTTACAAATTTTGTCTCAAATATTTAAATCATATATGGGCAATAACCGGCCCGCGGGCCGGATCCGGCCCGCTGTAAGATATGATCTGGCCCGCGAGACATTTTGAAAAAACCCATTTAAAATTTTTTTACATTAGGTACTTATACTCACGGGAGTGACAGTGAGGCGGCAAACATCAAATCCTTTGATGTTTGCCGCTCTTTGATAATCGCCGCCACTCGGGCGACACATCAAAAGATTTATTGCTTCTCAATTATTCTAAACTAGTTTATTCCAGATTGTTCCTTCATTTTGCCTATATAAGCGGGTGGATGGCCCGAACTCAAGCCCGAGCTCAAATAGAACTGAACTAACTATTTGAGCTAACGTGGGCGATAACTTGGACAAGCGATATCCTAGCAGAACTAGAACTGCTCGAGCCATCAACATGCTTTGTGGCTTTGTGTGCATCTTGAGTGGTTACTAACTATAGTTTGTTATGAAGTTTATTGAACGAAAAGTAAAAAAAAATGATGTCTGGTGGAAAGAATCGAAAAGTAGATACAGAGGGTCGCCAGTTTCAAGAAAAATGGACTGAAGAATTCTTTTTTATCTTGCACAATGGTAAGCCTATTTGTTTGCTGTGTAATGAATCCATTTCAGTAATGAAATAATTCAATATAAAGAGGCATTACTCAACTAAGCATGTTACGCTGCACTCACTGACAGGACAATTAAGAACAGACAAAATCCAGAAGCTTACCGCAAATTTGGAAAAACAGCAACAAATGTTTCATAAACAAAGAACACAACAAGATAATGTTGTGAAAGCTAGTTTTATAGTTAGCTCAAAATTGGCAAAGGCATTAAAACCATTTTCCGAAGGAGAATTTATCAAGGAGTGTATGTTAGAAGTTTGCGGTATTTTGTGTCCTGAAAAGAAAAATGAATTTGAAAAAAATAGTTTGTCAAGACGAACTGTTGTTCGACGTAAAGAAATGATGGTTAATGATATAAAAACAACATTGACTGACCGTATGGCTAGTTTTGAATCATTTTCTATTAGACGAGAGCACCGATTAGTCTGACACAGCTCAACTGACTATATTTATTCGAGGTGTTGATAAGGAGTTCACTGTTACTGAGGAATAGCTTGCTTTACAGCCGCTAAAAGGAACCACTACAGGAGAGGATATTTTTATTGAAGTTCAAAAGGTATTCACAAGTTTTGACTTGCCGTGGTCAAAATTAATTTGAGTATGCACTGATAGTGCACCTTCTGTGGTTGGCTTACGTAAAGGTTTCATCGGAATTTTGAAAGAAAAAGCAACAGAATTAAATGTGCAAAATGATTTGATAGGCCGTTCATTGCATTATCCACCAACAGAACTTGTGTTCTAAGTCCATTCGACTCCAGAATGCTATGAATGTATTAGTAAAAACCATCAACTTTATTCGATCCCGAGGGCTTAACCATCGTCAGTTCAAGGCGTTTTTGGATGAAATATCAGCTGAATATAACGACGTAACATATTATTGTGAAGTCAGATGGCAGAGCAAAAGAAAAATGTTGAAACGGTTTTAGAAATGAGATAGCAGACTTTATGAAAATAAAAGATAAACAACTGTCTGAATTAAGTGACCCAAAATGGATATGTGACTTAGCATTTCTGGTCGACGTTACAGGCTATTTGAATGATTTAAATTTGAAACTTCAAAAACAAGGACAGTTAGTAAATGATTTGTATAGCCATTTGAAAGCGTTTCAGATCAAACTACGCTTGTGGGAGTTACATATGCTGTCTGGTAACAGTTACCATTTCAACACGCTCCCTGCGTATGAAAATATTGCTTATGCTCAATATGCTGAAGAACTCAAGTTACTGTCGGAACAATTTTCGAACAGATTTAGGGACTTCAAAAACATGGAAGACTGTTTCAGTTTATTTGCTACTCCTACAAAATGTAATGTACAAAATGCTCCAATACACTTACAAATGGAGTTGATCGAGATTCAAGAAAACTCACTCCTAAAATCCAAATTTAAAGACGTAGAGTTGTGCCATTTCTAGAAAAAATACCTAGAAAAAGACAATTTTCCGCAGCTTAGAAAATTCGCAAGAAGATTGATTTGTTTGTTTGGCAGTACTTATAAATGCGAACAGTTCTTTTCATTGCTGAAAGTTAATAAATCAACACATCGTACAAGATAATTGTACTTTTTTTGTACATTACAAGATAATTGACTGACGATAATTTGGAAAATTCTTTACGTCTTTGTATCAGTGGAATTAATCCAAATATCGATGGATTAGTTTACCAAATTCAAGCTCAAGTGTCTCATTGATTTCGGTGTATTTAACTTTCGTAGTTTGTAACAATTGCAAATTTAACGATTTAATTATAATGTACTATTTTTTTAAATTTCATTTTGTTACTTTAATAAATTATACTATAATAACACTGTCGTATTATGTCATGTCTAATATCTATCGCAAAAAATATTATCACAACTTTAAAATGCACTAAGTACCTACTTTTAAACGCGGCCCGCGAACGTATTTGCACGCTAAAGATTGGCCCTCAACATGTTAAAGGTTGCCCATACCTGATTTAAAGCGATTTTTTATCCGATTTCAATACTCTCCGGTCGGCGCGATACGCCCTTGTCGCCTATAAAATTAGTATGGAACTTGACGCTCAAGGTCACTAGCGTTATACAGAAAATTAAGCGCCATTGGTCAATTTTGAATAATTTTTTTGACATTTGACTGACTTAACACGAATAGACTATAATGAATAATTAAAGAACGAGAACGAAGTGGGGCTTCGTGCTGTGAATATTATTAGTATGGAACGATATAAATTTTAGATTTTTAAGAATGAATTAAGTAACTAGCTACGTAAAAACTTTTGTTTCTTAAAAATCCTTACTTATGTTATAATATTCTTACGAATATAATAAACGCGAAAGTTTGTTTTTATGGATGTATGAATGTTTGTTACTCTTTCAAGCAAAAACTACTTAACGTATTTTGATGAAATTTGGTATGGTAGTAGTTTAAGCTCTGGATTAACACATAGGCTACTTTTTATCGCAGCAAAATGCATGGTTAATGCATATCTAGCACAATATTAAGTATTTTTGTATTATATTGAAGTATAATCCGTTCCGATTCAAAGTAAACAAAGTTTAATATGCGCGGCTATACGGCTACCAATTTAAATGTAATTTTTTCACCGCGCAATAAATAAGTACAATGATATTAATTTGGTCGAATTTCATTTTTTTGTTTACATTTAAATTAAGTACATTGAATCGGAACGGAGTTATATTGTTGGAATTACGAATGTTGTGCACCCGACCTAACATAGTCGAGGGTAATTAAACTCGTGTTGCAGGCTTTTGTGGTGTGATGGCCTCTTACACAGACAGACAGACACTCATCATCATCATCGAGCTTCTCCTCGTCAGTAGTCACCATGATGAGGATACATTCATTATCATTGAGCATTTCACTAATACAAGAATCATCATTACAATCAGCCCCAGTACTCATTATAGGAGGGTCGCATACGACTTGCAGATTCTGAGAGGAAAAGAATGAGACGCCACTCCACCTTGTACTTGACAGCACTTCAACAGAACAGAAACAGGTACTTCGGGCAGCACGAATACTCTACGTAATAATTTGTATCGTTCGGTTTATGAGCAGGATTCGGTTATGACCTTCGGTAATCGGTTAATAAAAAAATATGCTATAGTATGTTGGCACCACTGAAAAAATCCGATTTTTATTTATCATTAGAAACTAGAAAGTTATTGCAAGGTTTAGTCCCAAATCCCGATTTCACGAACGCCTATTAAGTGTTTATATCGTTTGTCTAAATATCGTGCCTTCCATTTTATTGATAAGAAGGAAGACAGAGATATCATGATATTTAATCAACGATTAACTTTAATATGCGTTGCTAAAATTGGGCCATTATCTGGTAATAAAAAAATCTAGTAAACATATTTTAATAAGTCTTCAGTCTGATACAGGTCAGCCTGTTACTTGCGAAGCAAAATCTGAGTACGGTATAACAAGAATTGTTCGAACGGTGGAGTATGGTATTTGGCACAGTTTATGCGGAGGAAGGCGTGCAGTAAGTCAAAATTTTATATGTAAATTGGTAATGCAATTATATGTAAAGTATAAAGTAGTACAGTAAGCTTAATTATAATAAATAATGTTTAGAAATACATAAAACTTATGAAAATAATAACACCGACTAGGTACCTCAGATTATTATTTTATCACACTACCGTGCGTTCACAAACATCGATGTGTAACAAAATATGAATACAATTTTGTTACACATTGATGTTTGTCAATCTGTCACAAAAATTACCTTTTTTTGCTATCTAAGAGGCAAAAGAACCCTTGTAAAGTTCAATCTTAAAGATTATATATTTAATATGGCGACTTGAGGCCGACCTCTAGTAGACCGACTCTGGAAACTTAATCACACAATAATTCTATAAAACATTTTAATTTAACCTTTCATACATATTTTCATTCAGATTTAAGATCCAGTTCTATACTTAAGACTCTAATATAATTTACAAAACTTGCCAACATTCGGCATTCATTCATAAGAACTTTTCTTGTATGAGTATCAATCTAAACCAAACTCAGTGAATACTTAGTTTAAAAGCCTGATTTACGATACAATATGTTTACAATTAAAATAGTCTCGTTTGTGGTCGTGTGGAGATGATGATTAATCATTAAGATGGTGATTTTTATCTATTTGATAGAGTTATTTATTTGGTCTCTGCAGTTCCATCATATTACTCAAAAGTCAAACATCACACTAATATTACATGCTAAAGTGTATGTATGTCCGAAGGTCTATTACGCTCAAACGGCTGAGCAGATTTCAATGAAACTTGTTATTATAGTAGACTAGGCCCTGGATTAACACAGAGGCTACATTTTGTCCCAGAAACATGTAGGGTTCCCACAGGATTTCCTTTTGCGCGAACAAAGTCGCGGGCAATATCTACTATACAATAAACAATATAGAATCAACATCGTGGACCGCGAGCCCTTTAAAATTAACCGGTTCCCGTCTTCTATCCCTCTCGCACACGCGCTAATTAGCATCTTCCCTCTCACCCTACCCTTCGGACATTTTTTCATCTCACTCTCACCAATACCACTTTCCCTTTTCAAAGGACGAAGACACGATTTTGTCCCTCTCCAACTTGGGAGTAACCTATATGTCTATCCCTCTCGCAAGGACTCAGGGTTTAACCTTGAGATTCTGATGCTGAGTCTGGTCGGAGCTATTTTTACTTTTTACTAAGAACGATGACTAAATAAGTTAAGCCGATGCTTTTCTCTATAATATATCGGTTACTGAGATGCCTGTTTATAATATCATGATAGGGACAAAAAAGTAACAGGTGTACTATTTTGATTTTTTTACACTATACTTACATTTTTTTAAAGCGGTTACGTGTGCTAACGTTAAAATATTTCTGTTTTTTTTTATCCTACTGTTATAAAATCGCTAAATGCAAGGTGTAGGAATATGCAAAATATGCAAAATGCCAAATGTAGTATTTACGAATCAATTTCGAATTTATTGAATTTAAGGCACAACAAAAAACAAAGAATGTGTACTCCATTACTTTTCGTGTTTCAAAAAAATTAAAAACCGTGACAGGATAAAAGATTTATTACATACCGTGGATGTCAGACGTCAGTTCTCTGTATTTTTTCTAATGAGCCTTCATTCTTAATTCTTATTAGCATCGGGCATGAGGTGGTATGATTGCAATATGATTTTTTTAAATTCTTCAATTAATATTTAAAAATAAATATAATAGTGACAACTTATTTTTTCAGTACCTACCATTATTTCTTATTTCTCCAATTTCCTTTTTTATTTACATACCTACCTATAGACATTTCTCAATAACTTTAAGCTTGGATCTGACAGCTTGCAGCTGAAAGCGGCGACGATAAAACAAGCAGTAAATAATAAACTATTTTTCTGCAAAAACTTATGGTAGAGTGTATGTTTTACATTGTAGAGTTAATACAAATGAACTAGTTCATGATTCTGTATAAACATTTCAAATAACAAACACGCTACTAACGATTATAATGTAGATGTGTGATTTGTGCTTAATTCCATAGTCATGGATTGAAAATTGATACCCCATCCTACCAAGACACAAAAATAAAGTGTACCTACTAGATGTTGTCCGCGGCTCCGCCCGCGTAAATACAGTATTCCATGGAAACACTATACTTTTGCGGGATAGAATGTAGCTTATGTCCTTCCTCGTGGTCTACTCTATATCTGCGACAAATTTCATCAAAATCGACCCAGTAATTTCGGAGTCTATTCAATGCAAACAAAGAAACAAATGTTTCCTCTTTATAGTTTTAGTACATGAATGTTGTATATACTCGTACTTATAATAATTCTGTATTGTATTAAGATACTAATCTATGAAAGAGTGGAATATTAAAAAAAATAATTACATGTTCTTTTTCCGTACTTCTTTGGTAACCGTAACAGTTTTTGAACCACTATTTTGACGTTGTGTAAAACACAGAACTGAATTACTACTTACCAATGAAATGATAGAAAAAGTGTCTTAGTATAAATAGTGTGATGGTGCATTAGCATCAGGGATCATTAACCCAGTTGTATAGGATTTAAGTAGGCGTGCGTGGAGCGGTGGAGCGCTCCCCGGCGATTCGCGGGAACGGGTCAGCCCGGCTCAAGGTCAGCCGGCGGGAACAGCGGAAACGTGGAGAGGATACGTGTGATTTTTTTTGTAAAAAATCTAGGTATTGTATCTTAATCTAGTAATGCGGCATGTATTGCCGTGGAAAAGGAACGTAGATTCTGAGTAAGATACATAGATGATATGACAGATGATTTGTACAAAATAATTTTAATGCTTCCATATGATAAAAATATATGGTCACCAATAAGGGACATTAATACAAGATGTAAAATTATTGTCATTTTGTTAGCTTAATATTCTGTTAAGGGCAACTGATCGTCCAGCCTTCAACTGGCAGGCTGCTGGCTGAATAGCCCTTTTAGCCCAAGAGCTACTAGGAAATTTAGAGCAGGTGCTTGAGGCAAGCTGAAACCTGGTCCTATACTGCTCCTATCGTACCCCAACACGAGACTGCAGGACTGGCTGGTCAGAAGCGGGGCTAATTCAATATACAAATTTTTGAAGTAATTTTTTTGTATCCCAAAAAATATGTTAGTGTTAGTTTAATGTTTAAGGAGTAGGGGAAAAATAAAGCCAGACCATTCAGTCGGGGCTTTAACCTTTACATTCCAGTGTAACAGTAAATTAGAAATATGATGGCTATCAATTCATAATTTTCTGACATCGGTCACTTTTCAAAAATTTGTATATTGACTTAGCCCCGCTTCTGACCAGCCAGTCCTGCAGTCTTGTGTTGGGGTACAATAGGAGAAACATAGGACAAGGTTTCAGCTTGCCTCAAGCACCTGCTCTAAATTTCCTAGTAGCTTTCCATCTATATAGTAGCTACATGCCAGAATGACTAGTATGTTAGGTCTTTCATTCTGCCAATGACAATAATTTGTCGAGAATGCCTTAGTAAACATAATCGTAAATTATGGAATGCAGGAACTCAATTTAATACCAGGCAGATCAGGTTATGTAATTGAACCTTTAATTGGATATCCAAGGCCTAATTTTAAGTCAATACTATAAATACTAGTCCAAAAAATAAAAGAATATACGACTCCAATCTCTGTTCGCAAGTCAACATTTACCAATACGTATTTGTGTCCACGCACACAGGCGCCCTCTGTGTGTGCTTACAAGAATGCATCGCTGTTGACACAACTTCGATATTTCTTTATTTATTGCTATAAAAACATCTCCGAAAACCACTCAAAAATGCACCCTACTGGTAGGTCGTAAAATTCAATATTCTATAACGTCAAAACATCTTACATCCAAAAGGATGTAAGATGTAATAAAAATTAATTATCCAAAAATAAGAGTAAAAAAAGTTTTGATCCATATTCATACAACCATAAGGTGGTTTTCTGGTAGTGTTTTATTGGGACTTATCGCGTTTCGTTTAGGAGGTGTTTGCGTAAATTTAAATAAGGATTTATGCGTTGTGTCTGGCGTTTTGGCGAGATTCGCGGATAAAGAGTATTATGGGATTAAAACGCCAGATCCGAACATAGATTTTGGACCCACAGTGGTGCGGTCGTTAGGTCCAAGGTTCGTATCTCCTTGATTTTCAGGTTCTTTAGCAGAAAGATAAATATCAGATATCCCTCTGTATAGTATATGCATTGTTTAGTACACGTGTGAAAATTAAATTAATCAACAAATAGCTTTTTAATTATTATTATTTTTTAAGAACTTTGCAGAGAAAACGCTACAAATGAAGTAAATTTCGGATTGAAAGGCCGATACATAATTATTATGATTATACCTAGAACTAGTCAAACTTTTTAGTGTCCTCCTCGTATCTTCAATCTTGTAATTTTTCATAGAATTCTCTAACGGTTAGAGACCGTTAATGAAGCGACAAGGCAATGAAATACTACAAAATAATATATTATGTAGAGTACTAGAGCTTTGTAGTAGCCACAGACAAATAAACTAGACACTAAGGAAATCGAAAGTAAAAACATAATCTATGTTCGAAACCAAAAAAAACTTTCATTAAACCATTCCCACCAAAAACTAAACCTGTTCAGATAGCCAACAAAAAACATTATATTAATTTGGGATCCCCACAAAAAACGAAGATAGCCAGTCGAGAAAAAAAACTAATGGGCGTAAAAGGAAAAAGGATTGATCGAAAAAAAAAACATCGAAGAAAGGGTTCGTGTGATACAGGCTGTTCCCTTAGTGACGAACGAATTATAAGATTTAATATTTATCATCTATGCAAATAAATAAAATTTAAGTGTCTGTTAGTAACTTTAGATTAACAGCTTTTCACTTAATGGGTGTGAAAGTATATACTGACTACTACACTAAAAAATATTTTTAAATAAATTTGTGCCCATCTGTCTGTCCGTTTGTTTCGGCTGATCTATGAAACGGTTTGACCGATTTTCACGGGACTTTCACTGGCAGATAGCTGATGTTATAAAGTCTATTATAGGCTACTTTATCTCAGGGTTCCATTTGAAAAAATAGGGTTCCGTGTTCGTTAGTTCTATGCAATCGAAGTTGTGGGCACCAGATAATCATTAAAATATATTTTGTACTCAATTGTCATTGCTCAATAAGTATTTAAATATATATATTTGAAAATGATTAAACAAACCAAAGTAAAAAAGGCCTAAAATTTATCTGATACTATTTCAATGATTTATTACTTTAACAAATAACTTAGACACAATCACAGGCAGAAGTACAACTCTACCAAGTGTGAGTGTGTTTCTAAAAATAGTATGAAAGACATTCCGAGACGTTAACTTGTGCAAAGATTTCATATTGAGTTATTCAGAACTTTGCAATAAGTAAATAAATCATGATTATTAAGTAGAAATTATAAGATTATCCTAGCTTACTATATACTATTATAAATGTGAAAGTTTGTGAGGATGGATAGATGGATAGATGTATGGATGGAAGGATGGATGGATGGATGGATGGCTGTTTCTTACTCTTTCACACAAAAACTACTGAACGGATTTTGATGAAATTTAGTATGATAGTAGTTCAGGCTCTGGATTAAAGCATAGCCTACATTTTATCCCGAAAAAGTACAGTGCTGCCGGGCTGAGCCGCGGGCTTAAGATAGTAACCAATAAGAAATAATTAAAAATATAGTTTTGACTATTGAAGTTGTTTTACTGTAAATATCATTGATCTGTAGTATATAATTATGTTTTAATAATAATCTTAATTTATATCATTGAAATAGGTACGTTATGAAATATGTGGATAATTCTAGGATCTATATCAGGAGGTAATTCGTTATAATAAAGAAAAGGACTTAGTCAAATAACAACGTACGATACAGATAGTAGGGCATAGCACATGTGCACACTAATGACTTGAATGTTAATAATTATTTGTTTTTTTTTTAAATTAATTTTAATTTAGACATGTATTTTTTATTTTTTTAAACATTATATTATATGTATTAAAATATTGTTCTAACGATTTTTTTTTGACTGTGTATTTTTATTGTTTATTATTATTATGATTTTACATTTTACTATTTGATGATTTTAATTGCTGATAATAAATTAATATTATTTAGATAAATGACATTTCTATAACTACCTTGACAACGTAACATTTTGACAAACTGAATCTTTTGATTAAAATTAAAATTGAGTATTATGTAACTAATTGAACTTGTATTTTCTACATTAAATAATAATAATTACTTGTTGACATTTTCACGCACCATTGTTATGGTAGGATGTGTAAGAACTGATGTACCTATTGTATCCACCATTGTTAACCACATTCCGTGAAATAAATGATTGATTTGATTGATTTGATTTGATTTAATAATAGACTTTGGGCCTTTTGCACAATTTACTATATTATTATGAGATAGTCTATTTGCATGTTTTGTCTTTGTCACACGATGTAAGCAGCGACAAAACTTCCGATCTGCTGTACGATATTTATTATATTTTATTAGAAGATTGTGAAACATGCCCTTTGTATATCGCAGTCCCTTTATTTAAACGAGTATCGTCACTTATCACTAGACGTGTGTAGTTCGTAAATGAGTCGTTCAATTGGACCAGTTCACGTGTGTGTCGTTCATTCAATACAGACATAATATTATCTTTAGTTCACGACCATCGCCCGGCCCCGCACCCTCAACAATGCACAAAACGACAAATAACTGATTCGCAGCAAGTAACATTAAACATTTTGTTAAATGACCGAGAAAAACGCAGAAAAACTATAATATAGGAATAGTTAGATATGGCTTGAGCTGTTACCTATTGAAAATAGTGCCCATTGAACTGAACTACTGAACTAAAATATAGATCGACGTGATCAAAAGATGTGTTATCTTTTTAGCGACACATTTTGCGTACCTCTACTTATCACCAATCTCAACCCATGCTAAACTGCATACACCCTGTATAACCCACTTGACATCGCTGTTAGGTGGCGGTTGGTCACAAATTCCTCCACTGGCCCATTCATTACGACCTGCTATTCTGTCGGACAGGAGAATGGTACAGAAAGTGGGCACAATTGGTCCGCTGATTTAGGATTTTGGTACTTTTGGGTGTGTCTGTCTGCAGTGGCTCGGGGTTCCTATAGCTCCGACCTTTGACGACCTCTGTGGCTTAGTGGTTAGCGCATTGGCGCTCAAGGCGGAGGTCGCGGGTTCGAATCCCACCACGGAACAAAAAAAAGGTTTCCGAATTCCTGGGTCATGGATGTGTATTAAATATGTGTATTATATGATAAAAATGTTAAATATATGTATAGTATAAATTATTTAATTATTTTGTTTGTATATTTTATATGTTAAATATATGTATAGTATAAATCAATATATTTCTATTGTCTATTAACTTTAGTTCTTCGAGATCTTCGATCTTCGAGATTGACGTGGTGTAAAAGCGTCCATAGATATTATATTATTATAGATATTATTCCTATCGGCTTCACTTACCACTTACCGTTTGAAGACCCTCATCGAAATCCTTACCTATTATACAGTCTAGGGCGTCCCTATGAAGAAGAACCAGCCTTCGCTACTGCAGCACTGGCTACTGTTAAAGTGACTACTATAGTTAAAGTCTCTTTCTTTCATGTTCCTGATGCAAGTCGACTAAAATTATAATAAGATATTTACGTAATTTTTCAAACCTTCGAGAAAAGAGTACTTTTTGAAAGGACGTTCACGCATTTGCGACTTCTCTGGCGTTGCCAAGTCACTATAATATAATATTATAATATATAGTAACCAATTAAATGGAATTAAACTTGGTCTCTACGACGTCTCATATCTTTTTGCGAAGGAAATACTTGGCTTTCTTATTTAATGTTTTTGTGGGATTATGTATTGAGTTTAAGTTTATAATAATTATTTTTTCATTTAGACAATAACTTATATATAGTTTAGATAATAATTTAGTTATTTTAACTAGTTTTTGAATAGGTTTTTTTTTATATTGTAATGTGAACCTTTTATGTTATTGCTTTATTGATTATTTATGTTTTTGTATTATTATGTAGAAAATATGTCAACTATTTTGTAAGTTTGAAATGCACCTAATAACAAAACTACACACTTTTTTTTACATTTTTTACTTAATAACACTCCAATATTTCAGAATATATAAATTAAACAAAAAAAAGTGTGTGTCAGCCCCGTTGCACGACTGGAGTTTACTCTAAAAAGTAAAATTTGGTGTGCAATGTAAAGAAAGTAAGCTCACTCAAAAATAAAAAAAACAACAGCTTAATAATATGATTTTAGTTGAGATTTGTAACTTTCCTTACACTAAACTCCAATATTTAACATGTAGTTACCCTATTATAAGATTTAGGAGACTATCGTCACACAGCTAAGCAATTTATTATACTTATCCAAGGGTGCCGAAGATTTCCGGACGTACCCGAGCATTCCCGAGCGGAGCCGAGCGCCCGCGGCGAACAGGTGTTTTATCCATCTTGTGATGACCGGGACCGGACGCTGATGTAGTGCCGTGTTTTTTGATACTTTCGATGCCTCGATTAAAAAAAAAAGAACACAAAATGTTGCTCTTTCTTCTTACGCGCAATAAGAAATATCGCGGAAACCGTTCATGTTGCTGCGATAAAACGTAGCCTATGTATAATAACTCGGGAGAGTCTAAACTACTACCATACCAAATTTCATCAAAGTCCGTTCAGTACTTATTGCGTGAAAGAGTAACAAGCATCAATACATCTACACACACAAACTTTCGCGTTTATATTATTTGCATGAGCCGAAGTGTATATCTATCATAACCATTTACCAAATGCTAAACGTATACACGAACGGACAACGTAATTTATTTTGTGCTTCAGCCTCTGCATAACGGCACTGACCTTAAGCTTCAAGTTCCATACTAAATTTGTAGGCGACAAGGGAGAGTATTGAAACCGGATAGAAAGTCACTATAAATATTTGACATAAAATTTTCAAAAACTAAGATGACCTTCCCCTGAGTCTTTTGTTACTTTAAATGTGAAATAATTTTCACACGAGTGTGACAATTATTTCAGTAATTAACTTAAAAAAAATAGGGTGGCCTTAGCATATTTTTAAATCAATATTTAATCATTTGAAATCAATATCATCAATATTAAATTATTTAAATTTATAAAAAGACAGTCCTCGGCTAAATATAATGCAGATTAACATATATTTTTTTGGGATTCTTTCAATGGGACCATGACTGAGAAAAAAGGTATCAAAGAACTCCAATTTTCAGTCCTTTCAGCGAACTTCTCCTTAACGATTGTACATTCCACCGAACTACTCAAAAGAGTGTACTTTTCATCAGCTTTTCCAAACTGTTTTTAAACCGACTTCCAAAAATGAGGCGGTTGTATTGTTGTATGGATTTTTTTTCTGAGAAAAGCCTTAACTAAAGTAATATTATATGAACACTAGTTTCGACTCACCATTTATTTAATTCAAAAGTATTTAATGCAAAAGATTTTATACCCAACACCTAATATTATTTTCTTTCACCTTTCATTATACGTAAACTACTAGGGTAAGTAAAAAATAACAAATCGTTTCATTTAACCAAATATTAATTACATAATATTCATAAATACATATTAATAAACATACCTAAATATTTCCAAAAATCACACGAAAGCAATAAAATACTTTTTATTATGTGTTTAAACTTCAAGTGAAGTATCAAGATTGTTTACCTGAGCCAGCTATTGCATCGTTCGAGGGTAGATATACGGAATGTCAGAGGTTTGTGTCAGAGAGGCTGAGGACTGTGGAGTATTGTAGTGTGAATATACTTCTCGTTCACGTAAAGTGCATCTTGAGTACCTATATTATAAACTAGATGTTGCCAGCGCCTTCGTAAGCGCAATAACAAATAAACAATAAAAAGTAGCCTATGTGCTAATCCAGAGTCTGAACTACTACCATACTAAATTTCATCTAAATCCGTTCAGTAGTTTTTGCGTGTAAATGTAACAAACATCCGTACATACATGCAAACTTTCGCGTTTCTGCATATTATTAATATGGACCAGCTGACCCGTCCCCACTTCGTTGGGCGTCAAACATTTTTTCAATGATGATGATGAGGATCAAAAGTACCCTTAGCTACTTCTTATAACATCAGCTGTGTGAAAGTCCCGTGAAAATCGGTCCAGCCGTTTCAGAGATTAGCCGGAACAAACAGACAGACGAATATTTTAAAAAGTGGTATTTTATTGTTAGTACCGTATATGCATTATGTGAAAAGATGTTAATTTAAAATTACAAACATACACTTCAATTTCATTTATTTGTATAGAGTATGTATAGATAATATTTAGAATAGTAAGTTTGGCTGGTGGATAGAGGGGTTGATGTGAAATGTCAGAGATTTGTATCCGTGGGAGGAGAAAATCTAAATTTAATTACGCTAAGTAGGCAATTTAATACATCGCGCCCGGAGGAGAGACGACATCTACGATGTTTAAATGTTAAACATAGCACAGTAAGGTCATAATTTACTCACTATTCCCTCCGCCAGTCAATTTGTCAGGAAACGGACAAGCCGGTTATCAGTTTTTTTTTCTGCATCTGAAGGACATGAAATGTCGATATACATTGCATTAATGTTAATATTCTACATAATTTAATTATTTGGTCATCATCATCAATGAGATTTCATCATCATATCATCATCACCAAACATAATTCACCGCGCCCAGCGCAAAAGGTTCTAGAATGTGAAGCGCGACACACGTCGGAGGACACCCTTTCAAGGACTGTGTCGCTTTTTGGTACATTTTTGACAATCTTACACTCAACGCGGCGAATTGAGTATTTGCCCACATGTAAAATATTTAGGTATTACAATTACTGTCAACTTGATAAAATAAAAAGAATAAAGATTTTATTTGCAGTATTTTTTATGTAAGTAATTAGGTGTATTTCCAAGTGACAAAAAAGATGGAATATGATTCACAACATACACTAATGTAACTTAAGTTAAAAAACTTAATAAGTTACTTAAGTTAAGTTTATTTATATCAAAAACAATTAATATATTTATTTATGGTAAGTATGAACATAACGCGCAAACTTCGGAGATATCAGAAATTTTGTACATTTGTGAGCATACATTTCGTAGCAACTTACAAGCGTGTATCACAAGATTTTCAAAAGTGCTTCAGACAAACCATAGTTTCTGTAAAAATATTGTTCCTTTCGTAAACTTTTCAAGGGAAAATATCGCGCTAAGCGGCTATAAGTATGTACAGAATGAACACGGGCCAGTGACACATGGCCTAGAGATAAATTATTTCTAAGACTTTTAAATGATAAGTGTTGGCTTAAAAAATGATTTAAAAAATATGTTCTGGTCGACGCGCCCATTTCACACAAGAGATCCCGCAGCTTTCGTCTCACTCCAAATTTAACGCCATCATGAACCAGAGACAAAAACGCTTGTTAGATAAAACCCATAGATAATCTGTGGCGAATGCGCCCGCGCACCGGCCGCGACGTCACGGTGTTTCCGCCATATTGTCTTCTACTAACGGACTTATTAATAAGATCTCGCAAAAAAACATACTGTTAACAAAATGGCGCCCATCGGTCTCCGAGTGAAAATGGTAGCGCAAAAAATGGATCGGTTATCTACAGGATCGGCAAACGGCGACCGTGGCTGCCGCGCGCTACCGCGACAGAAACTACAAAGATTGTTGACGAGTCGCTGCTACAGCCGGTACGCGGTAGTGTAATAACCTATCGGTGAGGCCACAACACTGCGTTACGACGACATATCGCCAAAAACGACACGACGTCGCATTGCAATACAATTTACAAGATTGTGCAGCAGCAACGCGCGTTTACAAGGTAGCCACTTTGCCTTTTGAAATCATATATTATGTCTATTGTCTATATAACTAGAAAGTGTTTGAAAACCCTGTGGTTGAAATTCGACCATAATTAATATATCATTCCTAAGTTTTAACTTGTTTCAAAGTGTTTAGTTAGGCTCTTGTATACGCAATTAAATTATGTAAATGTTGTCTATGGAATGTGAAAGAAAGATTGACACTTGTGTCAAACCTATTGTATTATACAAATTCATGGAAGTGTGAGTGTTGTAGTGTGTGTAACTTTTACTATTAATTTTATATATTTCTTAGCAATATTTAAGAAAAATATTAGCTTTCTGCACACCTTCCTCCAAGTGAACTTTAACTGTTCGAAATATCATATTCCTCCGTTCGCACAATTCTCGTAAAACTGTACTCAAACTTTTTGCTTCGCGTATTAATATATAATATGATGTTAATGCAAACATGTAATATATTGCTAAAGTTGAAAAAAATTCCTGAAAATTTCAGAACTTCAAATATGTAAAAGGTTGGGTAACACGAAAATTATAATTCCTAATGTCTAAGACTATAAATACAAAAAATATAGGAACATTTGATGGAGCATAGTTTATCTTACAACTGGGAAAACACACTGAAAAAATATTCTGAACCAAGGAAAAATATTCCTAAATGAAAAAATAGCAACCGTCCTTTTCCCACTAGGGTTACCTACTTGATGTTTTTTTCAAAAAAATAACGTTCATGTTACACGAATTATAAGTTGATTTACGTTAATTAGATACGATGCGGGTAAATTATAAAACGGAATTTTATTTGTTTTAGTAATGCTTACATTTTCCCCTTAATTTTTACGTAGATGAATATCATCATGCTTATAAATGAATCAATAAACCAAAAATTCTTAACAATAACTTATGTGAGTTAGGATAATGGAGATTGGAGTCACAGGGCTTTTGAAAGGTTGTCTTTTTAAAATCAAATGATTTTTTCGATAAATTGTAAATTGTAAATTCTTAAACTTTAAACTAACACTATATCAAAATTTCAAATTGCCTCAAACATATTATTTGGGATAAAAAAAAACACTTTTCAAACTTTTTTTTTCACTTCTGACCAGCCAGTCCTGCAGTCTCGTGTTGGAGTACAATATGAGAAGTATAGGACAAGGTAGTAGCTCTCCCGCGCTGTGTCCGCGCAATCCCTTAATCGTTTTGCGCAAAAATATAGATAAATTTGATAATAATACGAAAAAATAAAAAAAGTCGTGATTAATTAGGATTTTTTTTTAAATCGTTTTTTATTCCATTTTTTAACAAATCATGATTTTCTCCAACCCTGCTACTTGTACAAATTATTATGTATATATACGTATAAAACACCTCAAGAGCCTCAAGGGCGGCGGCAATCACTTATCATCAAGCCATGTGCTCATTTGCCGCTTAATGTCATAAAATGTAAGCATATTTGCTTAAATTATTATATGTGATAATATCTCGCAGTCTACTTAACTCATCGAGGACGTATGTCGCAAACCAATAGGCTCATTTCATTTCATTACTTAAGATTGTTGCATATTGACAAAAGTAAGTGTCAATGTCATTTTTGACATTGACAGATGTCATGAAGTAAAGCCTATTTAGTTTGTTTATTTCAGTTGGCCAAAGGGCTATAAATAGTGTAGACGTAGGTATATTGCTATGTTAGGCATATACCTCATATTAAATATAAAACGTAATCAGTGTTAAGCACCAATAAAGGAGAATATAATAATTGTTGCTGTATTATTATCATCACCACTCAGACACACATCAGGACTTACAATCAAGAGGTCGAAGCCCGCTACAAAGATAGTCCCTATTATTCAGTGATAATTTCATAGCACTAAATCGCATTTCAATATTTTAGATTTTTCCGTTTTGACACCCCTACCTCGCAGCCTCTGTCTAAACATTGGTCTGTAGACGACACTGCTGCGAAATGAGAGTTAGCAGTTTACCTGTCCCTTACAACGTAAATGAATTAGATAAGGACATAACATTGTTACCTGAAAAGAACAAAGACAAAATTATTGTGACGTACAGACCGTTGAACATTTTAATAAGGTATACCGGTGGTACTGCCTTTAAGGATGAACTAGGCAATAAGATCGCGTAACAAGGAGACGAAACGCCTGTTTGTAAGTGCTGCCGCCCGCGGACACCCTAAATACCCGAGGGGTTACAAGTGTGCTTTGGCGACCTGAACCCCATTCTAGTAATTAACTTACGCTTTCATTTTACTTTTATTGAATTATAAATGAATCGTCTTGATATCATAGTCACATTTTTGGGGTTTGGATCAATCAAAACGGGTTTGACGTTTACGAGAATACCATTTTGCAGTTTTAACATATCGGGACTTGATCGTAACTGTATTTATTAATGCAGGATTTAATTAGTGGAATCGCCCTCTGTCCTTAGAACCTTCGATTGGCCACATATTGGTAAGAATTTTGGACAGGCGTTTTTAACCAATGAGGGTGTTTGATATTTTTTCTGCCGCTAGGGGCAAAACCAACGCACACAAAGCGTCATCTAGTGGCGTAGGTGGTATCAAAAACGGTCAATAATAATTTTTGATTCTTTTTCTGTCACCAGGCGGCGCTTGGTAGCCCGACGGTCCTTGTCACGAAATTAAAGAACCTCATTGCTCTCGACTGCAATCAAACGGAACATACCGTTGTATGGGTACGTTCCTTAACGTGACCAATTTGAGAGGGAAATTGTAGACATACCAGAATACGAATCTAATAGTCGACCATCAGCATAAGAGTCATCAGAATATTTTAACGACGAAGTCTACATCTCAAAACTCTCGTGACAATAGGAATAGTTTCCTACATATAAGTCCAACAAGTCGCATTCCGTTTCCACTATCCGTATAAGTGCAAAAAGTTCTCTACGACCCTTGATGTCCCCAAAAAGGCCCCTAGGGTACTGAGGCATTGTCATTTGACAGTCGCCGAGTGCTTAATTAAAAATTGACAATTGTTACTCCACTAACAATGACGTAGAAAACGATAAACAATGCCATATGTAGATGACAATGATTTAAAACGTTAGATATGTTATCATTGTGCGAAATACAACTATGGTGGAAATTTGTTTCCAAATCGAGTGTAAAGCTAACATAAATAATACAGATTACATGCTAAGCCACTTGCAGCAGTAATGATAGGGTAAAATATCTATTAGTTACAACTAATTATAGTCTATTCGCGTTGTAAATTGACCAATGACGCATAAGCCGTGTTCACATTATCCAATTACAGTAAGTAGTTTTGACATTTACTGTCTTCTTAACGCGAATATACTATAGTAATATTTGCAATTACTATGATAGTCACAAACACAAGAAAAATATGAAAGACTAGAAGGTAGAAATTCTAATTTGAATATGAAAACGTCAGTAAATCATCTCGTCCTATCTAACAATACCAATCATTGGTAACCCCCAAAATATACGAGTGAGCATACGAAATGGTCTTATTGCTCGATGTTCTCAATAACAAGCTACGTCAGTTTGGGCTAGCCCAAATCATGGTCCCCCCTTCCCCCTTTGCCTTTGTTATTTTTCTCTTAGCGAACTCAATATTTTTGGAGAGCCTAAAATAATAGCGAGGGTGATTTTTAACAGTGTTTTTGTTCGAGCTACTCATGCGACATTGTTATTACAAAAAGATAACGTATATTTAAATTGTGATCTATGTTTTTAATCAATAGGTGAGTTGACGGATTTTTTTTATTGCATAAATGAAAAAAACTCTTAAATATGAGTAAGTTCTTACAAGAAAAAGTCAAAAATCAATATGTTTAAAGGTACAGCGATTTGTAATACAGAATTAAGAAACGACACATTTGTATGGTGAAAACGTACCATAGAAATATCTGACGTCACGCGTTCCTGCAGTTATATGAAATATATAGACTGCAAGAACATATTCGCTAATATGTCCGAAATGACTTAAGTAATGTTTTTGTATTTCATGTAAGTAAACTAATTATGTAGGTTTTTACACTGAGTATGTAAAAAAATTATCCAACTTTTATGGAACCTCAATATTTCAGAATATATAAATTCAACTATTATGTATTGAGTGTATTAAAATATAACGACATGCAGAAATAATTATCTTTAACTTTTATCAAAACAAAGAAATCATATTCTATCTCTTGGAAAAAAGGAAAATTCATTTGGAAAAAAACATAGACGTATATACACACACCGGCATATTTAGCGGAACATAAAATAAAGGTTTGATATCAGTATCATATAAGGTTGCTGGCTGGTTTATATGTCATTTAATTTAAAAAGAAATATTTTCAAATTAAGAAAACAACTGAACATCACATTTTATGCAATTGTTTTAATTTTATTCAAATACACCTTATCTGGAGCGAACTTCGAGTATTTCTTCCTTCTGAGTTTGATTTAAAATTTCATTGAAATACTGTTTTTTGTTAGTTTTTTTTATCGCGTATCTTTTTGGAGTTGAGGACTGAATTATGCCTGACTTAGCCCCAACGGAGATTGCCCGGGCACTCGAAATGCGAAGAAATGGTCAAACCTACAGAGTGATATCCAGAGATCTTCTTCGACCAGTTTCAACGATCCATCGCAGTATCCAACGGTTCAGGGAGACCGGTACTTATGTGAGAAGAGCAGGACAAGGCAGAAAAAGACGCACTTCGAGTAGGGATGATCGTTTCATTCGGCTTCGTGTACGTAGGAACCCCCGTTTGACGGCCGTCCAAGCCCGACATGAGTTAGAAGCAGTGCGGGGTGTAACCGTAAGTGAGCGTACGGTACGAAGAAGGTTCGAACAAGCTGGTTTAGGTTCATTTGTGCCCGCCAAGGCTCCAAGGCTCGAGGTAAATCATCGTCGAAACAGGTTAACTTTTGCTCAGGAACATCGACTTTGGAGCACGGACCAATGGAGTAAGGTATTGTTTAGTAATGAGTGCAGAATTATCTTAAATCTTAAATATACAGACACAAAGGAGAACGATACATTCAGACAATTTTTTAAACTACAGTTTCATACGGTGGTAGATCAATAATGGTTTGGGCGGGCATTTGTTTGGGAGCTCGCACAGACTTGGTAGTGATTGACAGAGGGAGTCTGACTACAGACCGCTATATCAGAGAAGTTTTAGAAGAAAATGTCGTACCGTTTGCTCCATATATCGGTGACGATTTTGTTTTTATGCAGGATAATGCTCGGCCGCATACCGCTCGGGTAACTCAAGCTTATCTTAATGATATGAATATCACTGTTATGGAGTGGCCGGCGAGATCACCGGATATGAACCCAATAGAGCACGTTTGGGACTTGCTGAAAAGAAAAGTTAAGTCCAGAATTCCAGCTCCTGCCAACGTGGGTGAACTGCGAATCGCCGTAGTTGAGGAAAGGCGGAGACTATCCCAGGAGACCATCAATAACATCATTCTCAGTATGCCTAGACGGGTAGAAACTTTAATAAGAGCACGTGGAGGAAATACGCGATATTAATCACCATTTTTCTAATTTAATTAATTGTTATTTTAATATTAATTTTCACTTTTCCCGGTTACATGAAAAGTTCAAAAATGTACAATTTTTCACAAATAGCCTTTACTCGCAAAATCTGTTCTTAATGTGATCTCATTTTAAGTAAAACAAATGAAACATTTAATAACAAAAGAAGTGTAGTAAGTAGATTTTAAAATAAAACCATATTTTTTTAATTATGGACCTTTTTTTGTGTTCCGCTAAATATGCCGGTGTGTTTATTATAGACGAGGCATGTTAAGGTAAAAAGTGTCTCCAGTTAATGGCCCCTTTTGAGATCTTTGGGGCCATTTTGACATTCGGATTATAGTGAAAACAAGATGACTGACATTATAAGTATGGTGAACACCAAGATGGCGTAACTTTTTCTCGTATGAAAATTTGTTCTTTTAAATGTACGTCATATCCTATGTTGAGTTTTGAAATCGTTTGGTTGGTACTCGTAATATATGGAGTATTGATCACCAATTTAATAAAGCAACTATATTTTGTTATAAAAACTTTAACCCAAATACTTAAATTATAATTATAGCCTAAATTACCCGGGTTAATATGTATAACGAATCTATTGACACCTCATTTATCAAAATCCGATCAGTAGTTTAGGCGCTACGGTGGAACATACATACATACATAGACTGCCAAAATCTATGCTTCGCCGTAGTCTGGTAACTAAATAATAATTATGTTGTTGTGTTTTTTACTAAATACCTAAATATTCTTTCTTCCTTCACCACAAATCTTTGAATTCATGGATATTATTCGAATACAAAAATCGATTTACCACAGACAAGTGACACTCGAACTCTCGTAATCGATCCACGCGCCGGATTCTCTCGGACACGCACGTTCGATTCGTTATCGATTTCGTTTTGTATTGGCGCCCGTATCGTAACGTTTTTTTTTTTTGCGGCGTGCACCGATTCGGTGTTTTAATTGTCCAACGACAGTTATGTGTTAAGATTTACATCATCATCACTAACGTTCCCATTGCTGAATCCCTCGTCAATGTTAGGTGGATTAGGTTGTGGTTAGCCTACTACTGTTACTAAGTTAGCCTACTGCGAGTCGGCAGACTACACAGGTCTTCGAGGATTGATAATCGTCTTAATATTTTCCTTCACAGAAAGCCCATTTTCCGAGGCTATTTTATTTACTCCGAGTTCATTTTATTTACTCCTAGCCCATTTTTTTTACTCCTAGCCCATTTTTTTTACTCCGAGCTCGTTTTATTTACTCCGAGTTCATTTTATTTACTCCGAGTTCATTTTATTTACTCCTAGCCCATTTTATTTACTCCGAGTCCCCAAGTGATTTCGTCATCATCAATAGGTTTGATAACTTCGTGACTGTATTTGAGTCCATCAAATCGTATATAGCGGCTGATTGAAGGCACTTAACGCTTCCGAATGATTGTGCGTGACGGCAGTAAATGCTTAAAGCTATCTAATGAGAGTGGGAAAACTTTTTAAGCTTTTACCAGGAAAACTCAAAAAATTACCATAGACGTATATATTATAGGCGGGGCATGTCGAGGCAAAAACTCCTCACACAAATGCCCCATGGGTTTTGGGGCCATTTTGATATTTGGTGAAAGCAAGATGGCTAACTTTTGAGGTATATTAAAATAAAGATGGCGTAACTTTTTCTTGTATGAAGATTTGTTCTGTCAAATGTACGTCATAGCCCATCTTTAGTTTTGAAATCATTGAAAAATACTAACAACTAAACAGAGTCCCTCTCAACAATGAAACAACTGTCTTCAAAATTTTTAAGTAAGTAGCTAGTGCCCGCAACTTCGTTTGCGTGGAACTATTTATGGAAAAGGAACCTTAATTTTTTATCGGAACCCTAAGATTAAATACACTAAGTTACTTATTATCACAAAAGCTGTTTGCCAGTGGAATTCCGGTAAAATCGGTCCGGCCGTTTCAGAGATTACCCAGAACAATAGAGACAGACAGACAGACAGACAAAACTTTAAAATTTGATGTTTTGGTGGAGGTACCGAAGATACATTTAGTGCGAACCTGTTAATTGGAAATTATAAACAGACAATTCAATTTCATTTATTAGTATAGAGTATAGATTTTAGTAATATTTGTAGAGAAAAGGTACACTGATGAATTAAAATGAAATTATAGACCGAAAGACAATATGGACACGTCTGGACATTATATACCTAAATAGTTCTTAGTTATGTCACTATAATGACACTGAAAAATTCAATATATACCTAAGAAGTTATTTATTGAATTTTTCAGGTGTTTATTTCATGTATTTGTAACTTCATTCATACTTGGTCTGTTGTCGAAACAATAGAACCAAATGTTTATAAGTAGTAGGGCAATAAAAAATGTTAGAAAAAACTGCAAATCACTGCTTACCGAACTTTCATACTCAACACGGCAAAATCCTACATTCACACACAACAGACTCAAGTCTGTAGACTACGAGTTAGAACTAGTACACTGCCAATATTACAGAAAATTGCAAGTTACTAAATATTTAATAAAATATTTAATAATATTATATTAAAACGTTTTTTTTTGCAAATAATAAAATTGAGATAATTATCGCTTTATGGTAATTTACTTTTTACGTTAATTACTTATAATATAGCTAATGTGTTGCTTGAAAAGAAGAAAAAAATGCGAATTTGTTAAATTAAGTACATGCATGGACTTTTTGAATTATCTCTCTAATGTGGGTCCATATATGGTTCTTCTAAGGCGATTCTTCTAGACAGAAGTCTTGTCTCTTCCTGGGGCAAAGCGCTTTTACGACGTTTTATTTGTACTGACTGGTTTACTATAAGGACTGAGCCCTGATAACCAAAATGTTTTATTTTGCTCAGTGGGTCTAGCAGGAACATTTGACAGCAGCGTAAACGTAACATTATCGAATGAGAATTGTATAAAAATCTGTCAAATTCATAATAGCGCGCATACAAATGTCATTCGGTGACGGTACGCTTACGCCGCCGTCAAATGTTCCTGCCTGGGGGCCTACCCCAGGTCTCAAAGAGCAGTTTTGAAAACGCAGCGTTTTGCCGTACCCCGTATGAAAGTGTCGATCACTTTCTACGCGCCAGTACCGGCGGTATCTTGCATCTATAACTGTACACTAATTATTATATTCTCTGTAATGGAATAGATTCGCCAAATATAGGCTCTTACAGTGCAGTAGGGTCCGCAAAAATACTTAGATCCAAGCAAATGTGGTAGAAAATGGCAATATTTAGTTTAATTTATATATTCAGAAATATTGACGTATTACTACTTGATAAATTTACAAATAATATAAAATGTTATGTGTAGGTATTTTTCTAATAAGGTGTACTTAATTAAGTACGTGAATTTTTGAATTCAAAGTCACTAAAAAGTGGGATTATTTTTAACATACCTAATTAGTGGTAAAAACCTTCATTATTGTTTTACTTACTTACATCAAATACAAAAACATTCGTTATAGTAAGTATGTAATTATAAGTAAAAATTTCGGAGATATTATCAAATATTATGTTCTAGCGACCTATGTATTTAATAAAAATTTCGAAGTGCATGACGTAGGTTGACGATAGGTTCGGCGAAATCTCGTCGGAGATGTGTGAGTAAACGAATAAGAATGCGTGCACTCACACATTTCCTGCCGGTTGCCGGTTGTGGATATATTTTCGCGGGATATTGCTGGATATCATATTAATTAAATTGTATGCCATATGCTTCTGCAAAGTAACGCCGGATTTTATTAAGTATTTAACATAATATGGTCAATATTTAAAAGTGGAAAATATTTGGATTATATCTAGTTTATCGTTACCAAAATTATACTCAATCATAGTACATATTATACAAATATGTACTATGATTGCTACAATTTATTCCATTTAAAAAACATAATAATTGAGTGTTACATTTATTTTTGCGGACGCTACCTCAATACTACGAGATGGCATGACGAGCACAACCGCCCGCGCCGGACCTGACATTTCTTCATTAAATATCTATTATCGGAAGCATTCTCCACCTATGTAAGCCAATAAGAAATTAAAAACTTACACTCACAACGAAAACCGACCTTAATTTAAGGGATGACGGCTTAAAGTCATATAGTAGCATCTTAACCTTATAGCAAACGATTGCCACTGCTGAATTGAACTCTAAACCTACAGACATGGTGTTGGTTTTTCAATAGTGTTTGATAACAAGCAAGAAGTGAACCTTCGAAAGGGATTCGGAAGTCACTAAAAGTTGGGTAAAAGTTAATGGTACATAGTTCGCATGTTATCCCTTTTCTTGCCGATCTTGATGAATCATGGTTGCTGATCTAATGATCGAAACGGAAATAGTACCTAAATAATGAGTAACGGAACTGTAATAGATTTTCCGGTGTTCGTATTGCCTCGCTTTATAGATATTACTACATACTCATAGAGCTGAAAACTAACCCAAAAGGACGTCACAGACGGCGAAGATACGATAATATTTTATAGTAAGATGCCTGGATATAAAATATGATCGTATCTTAAGGTATCACACACGGCTAGCTTACGATACTATTTTATATTAACTGCGGGTCACATGTGTATTTCGGCTCTGAATTATACACAGAATGATCAAATATTATGAATAATAAGGCTATACCTAATATTTGATAGATAGCTCATCAGGTGATGAATCGAATTAGTTACCATTGTTTTCCACTAGGGGTGTTGTTTCGACGCCATACAAATTGTAGTTAACACACTGCGAGTAGTAAAAGAAAACATCACACTTAGCACTTTCATCTCTCACCAGTCCCACTGGGCTATAAGAGTAAGATAGAGTTGCTCTTGTGTACTTCGCACATACTTGAACACCAGTGGCGTGGGGTTCCTATAATTTCATTCCTATCGGCTTTACTTACCACTTACCTTTTGAAGAACTCATCCAAATTCTTACCTATTATACTGGCTAGGGCTTCCCTATGAACCAGCCTTCGCCACTGTTGGAAATGATTAAATGACTTTTGTGCAGCTGGTGTGGTTCGTTGACGAAGCCGGCGACAGTCACCGAAACTCAGTGTGAGAGCCCAGTGGATCTTTAGAAAAACCCGCAACTGCGACCAAAGCCGCGATCCTAAACCAACTTCTATTCCACAGCATAACAACTTTTAAGCTTATTATTGTTTAGCTTTACACCATAGATCCGGCAGAAGTTGGCACCCAACCACTGCCAAGTGCCAAACAAACACGATTTATAGTGATACCTAACGCCTGAGAATTCTTTTCAATGAAAATACGATGATGCATCGCTTACCCGAAAATATATCGTGCAGTAAATAAGTTTTTCGAAACACTGAATAAGTGATGAGTTGCGGTATGCGATGGCGAATTGAACTTAAAATCTTTAGTTTGTGACATTCTGTTTGCTAAAGGTGCTCACAAACACACAGCTGTCTTATAATAGTAATATCTACGGACGCTTCACACCACGTCAGTCTGGCCCCGTGGTAAGTATCCGAAGAACTTGTGTTACAGGTACCAGAAAACGGGAAGTATATTTAATACTTTTATATACTACACATTTTATATAAAAGATTTAAGATACTTCGCCGTAGTCGGGTAAAAAAAATCATAAAAATATTCATCTGACCGCGATTCGAACCCAACACACCAATTTTCCATTACGCATAAAAAAGTGCCATTGTGACTGATAATATGGTCGAAATTATTGAGATATTGTTGCACGATAAAAGAAAAAAGCTATATAAACATAAAAATAACCGGTTTCCAATGGATGAGACCTAGCTAGATCGATATTTCTCCTCCAAAACACCCTGCATATTAAATTTCATGGAACTACATGAAGCTGTTTTCGAGATTCTGATTATATATTTACAAGAATTGCTCGTGTAATAAGAGGATTATTATGTCAAAGCCCACAGTGTCCAGGATCTACAAAAACAAATGTTTAATTTACAGAAATTATTTCTTAGTATATCATAAAATCATTATTTATTTCGTATAATACGAATTTACATTATCGACAATTTTAAAAGACCTTTGGTCCATACAAAAAATTCAACTCATTTATAATTAGAAGTTCGAAATGACCCTTATCAATCATAAGTCGTTTTAAAAATTCTTGAGAATTCCACGTAAGGATTCGTACACATATCATATACACAAGTTGGGTGCATTATTTTAACAAAACATTTTGACGTGATAACGTCTTATAAATCGATGGAGCCGGCTGCATGCACGAAAAAACATGACTCATTCGTTACCTGTTACCTGTTATCGTTACCAAGTACCGTTACCAAGTACCAACGTTACCTCACATTGCCGTTACCTCATTATTATTATTATTGTTGTTGTTGTTGACGTTGTCACGTTCAACTATCGTCAGTAAACCGACTTTACAGACAACTGGTATTTTTTTTTTTATATCTAGGACAATCGAGCAAAAAAATGGCCTGATAGAAAGCGATTACCGTCGCCCAAGGTCCATGGCCACCAGCAACTCCAATAGACGTTGCTGACGTCATTAATATGATATCTGGAACAAAAAAAATAAGATGCCTTAATACACGGTACTCTACTACAAAAACAAATAAAATATATTCAGGCTGTAGTAAAGTCTTTTGTGCTTTCTTATAAAAATAGTATATTACCTACTACAATTTACTATAAAATCTTAACGAGTCAATAAAAAGATATCGCCATTGCAGATTTATTTAAATTTCCCGCTTAAAAGCATTTGTAGATAAAATACTGCTTACTGCTTGATCAAGAAATTTCTGCGCTTTTGTGATTGGTCGAAATATTTCTGCGCTTTCGTGATAGGTCGAGAATGATGCGCTGGCGCAGCATTGGAGTTCATATCATTGCTAGGCTATTAGCATGCTAATATATATCTGTTTGTCTAATTTTATCTCGCAATACTAGACGGGACTTGTTTATCGTTATGGCCACATCTGTTTGTAATAACTTTATAAGCACAGGTATTTTAAGTAGGCGTCAATTGTCCACTATTGATGACCTTGTAGGATAAGTAAAAGGACAATGATATAAGAAGAAACTGATTAACCCACCAAAACATTTTCGCGAAAATGATGCCAAGACGAGACCACTGACTAATCAAAAACTTATCAAATCTTATGTAGAGCTAAGCTTTAACTCTACACCCCCTAAATAAGGCCTAATTTCACAAACTATACTCCTTTGTCTTTATACCAGGCATATTTATATGTGGCTTGGATATTTCGCTACATTGACAGGGGCATATGGTAAAAAAAATAATTACGGTTTTGTTCTTAGCTTTTCTTTACTTTGACGACCTATTTGGTTCAGTGGTTGAGCCCGTCAGTGTTCAAGCCGGAGGTCGCGGGTTTAAATCCCCCCAAATGAACAAAAAAGGTTTCTTTGTTCCTGGCTCATGTATGGGTGTGTATTTCATAAAAACGACGTGTATTATGATAAAAATTAAATATGTAGGTAATGTGTAGTATAAAATTATATTTGCGTTGTCTGGTGCCCGTAACACAAGTTCTTCGAGAACTTACCACGGGATCAGATTAACGAGGTGTGGAAGCGTCCATAGATATTATTATTAATACAATACTAGATGGAGATAAGCAGTCGCTCTCTACATCTACGAACATAATACAGCTTTTTTTATTTAGTGTTTTGTTTATATTATAATTCATTAATAATTTAATTATTTTATAATTACTAAACTCATAGAATTACATTGCACAATGTACGATTCTTGGTCCTATTTCAATTGTTTTGCAGTTACTTAACTTGCAGTTTTTGGTTCTGTTAGAAATTCTCGAAGCGCAAGAATTTTGCACAGCACTGCGGGTGGTAGTAACAGGAAAGTCTGCGTGTCTATATGTATGTATGTCTGTATATATTTTAATCGGAACTGAAAAGTCAGAACGCACGGATATAAATTCATCACGCATCTTGGCGGTTGGCCAGAGACCAGTGCCAGTAAAAGTTAAGTGTAACTTAATGCGTACTAGTAGCGCATAAATGAAAAAGAGTTTTAATAGAAAAATTGTATAATACCATCTTATTTATGAAATTCTCGTATCACAGTGTTTGTTAGAGAACTCTTACGAAACGGTTTCACCGATTTTAATGAAATTTTGCATGTGTATTCGATAGGTAAGAGAATATGTTGTAAACTATTTCTCATGCCCCTAAGTGATAAGGGTGATCCACCCCTATTATTTTATAGGATTTTAATTTTTTATTATTTTGTAATTTGGCATTTATAACATTCAATTTCCACCTCAAGGGTTTCTCAAAGTGGGGTAACCCCTAGGGGTTCGCGATTTGTCGGTAGGGGGTTCGCGGCAAGATTTACGTAATGGCGGCTCTAAAATTGACTTAATTTGCGACAAGAAACACTACACATTACAGTAATATTAAACGTGTCGGGTGTTAATTGGTTGGACAAGGGGTTCGCTGTCATCTGGAAACTTTAACTTTAACTGGGGTTCGTGTTGCCAAAAGTTTGAGAAACCCTGGTCTACATGACGCCTACCACCGGTTCGTGAACTAACACCAACCGGCCAACCCCCATTGTTTAATAGCGATATTAGTACTGTATAAATCTTCAATCCTCAGTGGTCGATGACTGTTTCAGAGATAACCTGTAGGTTGTGGGGTAGGTGGTAGGTGTAGGTGGTAGGTGTAGGAGTAGATCGTAGGTGTAGGTGCAATTGTAGTGTGTTTGTAGGTTATTTATTCATTCCAGTTTATAGTTAAGACAGAACAACGTCTGTCGGGTACAGACAGTAGTTTTATTATAATACTAGCTTATTTCCCGCGTCTCCGTTTCCGTAAATATCCCTCGGGAATACTGTACTTTTTCGGGATAAAAGTAGCCTGTTTTAATCCATAGCCTAAATTACTAACGTAGCAAATTTCATCAAAATCCGTTTACTAGTTTTTGCACGAAAGAGGAACAAACATCATACCATCCATCCATACATACATCCATCCATCCTCACAAACTATTATACTAGCTTATTCAATCATTTACAAAGCATTTGCACATGCTCTAAACACTTTTTCAGTAGTATTCAACTACATCTTCAGTAGTCGGTTAAAAAATAGTACCTAGGTTGTCTGTAAAGTCGGTTTACTGACGATAGTTGAACGCGACAACGTCATAAGAAATGGAACAGAGCGAGGTAACGCCGCATGAGTCATGTTTAGCGAGGTAGCGCCGGTAACGCCGCATGAGTCATGTTTTTTCGTGCGTGCAGCCATCGAATTATAAGACGTTATCACGTCAAAAATATATATAAGAAAAAGAAATAATAAGAATCACAAAAATATTTTTTTTACCGGGATTCGAACCCACCACATTCCGAATTTTAAACAAGGCAAAAATTACATTTAGGTACGCATACTGAGCTGCCAATAGACTGACGTAAGAGAGTCGAAATTATTGATATATTTTTGCACGACGAAATAAAATAAACATATATTGCTTAAAAATGCGCAGTTTCTAAGGGAACAGACCTAGCTAGATCGATTTTTCTCCCCAAAAACTCCTTGCATACTAAATTTCATGGTAATACTTGTAGCCGCTGTCATGATACCGATTATATATGTACAAGATCGTCTCCTTTAAATTATAAGATATAAAAGCTCAACTAAAAGATAAGGAGGTCTTAACTCCCATTTACTCGAATAGCTACAATTCGCTGGTGAATCTTACTTACTAAGTTACTATTATAAGTTTATCAGGATGGATGGAAGTATGGATGGATGGATATTTGTTACTCTTTCACGCAAAAACTTCTCAACGGATTTCGATTAAATTTGGTATGGTAGTAGTGTAGGCCTTGGATTAAAACATATGTTACTTTTATCCTCAAAAAGTACAGTGTTCCCGTGGGATACTGTATTAAAGCGGGCGAGGCCGCGTATAAAATATAGCATTCAGACAGGTCATCTGAACTGTCCATAAATCTGCCATTGGCCTCAGGCCAGACACTTAACGCCTCTCGTTTTGTTAGAGATTTACAGAGAAGCAGAAACTAAGCGACTACTAACCACGGCTGTCTTGGTTATAAGTTTGAGAAGAACATCAGCCTTTAGACCTCCCTCACATTAGGCGTGCGCGTTCCTCGGGCGTGTCAGCGATGCGGGCGCTGCATCACTTACACGCCCGAGGAACGCGCACGCCTAATGTGAGGTCAGCCTGACGTTAGTCTGTGGTTTAAGTATCTCCTGAAAGTGAGGATTAGTCTGGAATCTACCAACAGCCACTGCTACTGAGGGTACTTTTAAATTTATAGAAAAGTAGAAATGACGCTTAAATAAATATGGTCACGACTTTGAGAAGAACATCAGCCATTGACGTCTACTGAGGTAAGACGCTGGTCTCAAAGTGTCTACTAAGAGTTTATGGGCGCTAATTGGTCCGCCACATCACACATATATATAATAAACATATTTTAAAAGTGTTTCAATGTTCTTTTTGATTTCTCGGCGGAATTCGAACTCGCGACCTGCGGCTTGAGCGTCGACGCGCTAACCACTGAGCCACAAATAGATATGATCTGCTAGTTTTGTAGTGAGAGTTGAAGCCAATGAGGGTTCCATTAGGCACGTTGAGGCTGGTGGTCGAGGTACCCGATGAAGCTGAAAGCTGGCTGGCGTGGTGCGGAAGGGTTGATATCGAGAAGGAGGTGTGTACAGTCGAGGGTCACAATTGAGGAGGTCACAAACCAATGTGAGAATAGTGGAAGCCGGAAGCCCCAAAGGGAGATCTTCGACGCACAGCGGGTGATACTTCTCTGACAATAGCAAGCTCAAATCATATTAAATTATTCTTTTATGTTATCATTATGACTTTCACGCATACTTGACTTGTCAATTAAGCAAATCCACGGTATTCACAAGTGAATTTGCTTAATAGACATCATCAGAAGCCTCTCGGTTTAAGTTTCACGATGACGTATGTCTAAATGTAGCGCTGGCGGAGCGCCAAGTGCGTTGACACACACCGACCGACAGCTTATTTTATATATAGATGCACTAGCCACTAAATATTGCCCGCGACTCTGTTTGCTTTTAAAGTAAATCATATTTAGTTATGTACTATCAGGGAATCTAATTCATAAACAGGCTGACAGCGTTGTCATAATTTGTATTAAATTAATATTATGATATCAAACTCACGTCATTGACTAGGATATTGTGACTGCATTTTAATACAAATCCTACTTACTATTGTAAACGTGATAGTTTTTGAGGATGGATTGATGGATGAATGGATGTTGGTTACTCTTTCACGCAAAAATTACAGAACGGATTTTGTAGAAATTTGGTAGTAGTTTATACTCTGGATTAAAACGTAGGTAACGTTTTATTCCAAAAAAGTACAGTTTTCCCGTGAGATATTGGTTTTCCGCGGGCGGAGCCGCGGGGAAAAGCTAATAAATTATAAGATCACTCTATCTGCTTATGTATGTACATGTCCATCAAAGAAGTTGACTTTTTGGAGATCCATCTGAATTCGGTCAATAATAATAATATCTATGGACGCTTCACACCACGACAATCTGGCCCCCTGCTAAGTATCGGGAGTATTGTCTGGTACATGTAACACAAGTTGTGTTACATGTACCAGACAACGGATAGTATATTTATTACTTTTATACTATACATGTTATATTTAAGTTTTTATTATAATATTATACAGTATACACACATTTAATACATATTCATGAACTAGAAACACTGAAAACGGGATGCGAACCCGCGACCTCTAGCTTGAGCGCCAACGCGCTTAAACCTGAGCCACAGAGGTCGTCAATGGTTATTTTCTGACCGTAAGTAAGTGATGACGATAACACGTGGTGTATAAACTATATCATTGCCTACTGCGGCCATATCGCCCGACGAAGAATGATGCTAGGGTTCGATGTTATATTATAAAAAGCTTGTATAAAAATATAATTCCTGAAGCAATCTAACTATTTAACTAAACGAACTAACGAAACTAGGCCAAACTTTAAACACAAAAATGTAACTTTTCAGTTGATGTAACTTTTCGGATCTCAACTTGATATAATGCTGCGTAAAGCATCATTTCAGACTACGCTATACTATTGCGCAATATAGTATAGCAAAGAAGGACCTAGTGCTATACTATATAGCAAGGCGTTCACATTACGCGATATTATCGCAAGCATTTATAGTATATAGCATGCTCAGTATCGTAATGTCGCTCGTTTCGCTTGCGGCACGGCCGGGGGTGAGGTAGGAGGGCGGCACGCGATATAGCACAGCATGAACTCAGCGTATCGCACTATTTTATAGCGTATAGTAATCCAATAATATATAGTACAGTACAGTGTGAACACGTCCATATCACATCCATAAAGTGTCCATACAGTGTGAACGTATGGTGCGCGATATTGTTGTGCTATGATCTATATACTTTATGCTATTATATTATAGCATAGTCTGAAAGCCGCTTAAGACGAACTGGGGACGCGTAACCGCGCGTAAACGCAGATTTTAAAATTTTGTTCAAGTATTGACTTCAATTTATATAAAAAAGTAAGCTTAATTAATAGCTCGTTAAAATAAAGACAGGAGCTCAAACAAATGATGTCTACATTTATTGACCTATCGTATGTAGTCACTATTTGCTATAGTCCCTCTCTTTGTACACACTAATCATCATCATCATGATCATAATAAATATAAATACGTGAAGCTGAAACTGTCAGTACAGCTTTACGAGAATTGTGCGCTCGGAGAAGTATGATACTTGGCACGTTTAAAGTTTATGTAGAGGAAAAACATGAAATTAATGAAAATAACAACAACACACACTACCTCAGCTTATTAACACACACTTCCGTGCATTTGATAGATACAATTTTGTTACACGTTGACGTTTGTCAATCTGTCACAACATTTTTATTTTTTATATTTTCTAATTAAGAGGCAAAAGAAACATTAGAAATTATAAATCATATGAAGCATTATAGGCGGATTTCGACTACAGCGCGACCTCTAGTTATGTTAAATCTACCGCTTCGTGGTTTGCAGTCTTTTTGCCTAATAACTTTTTCAACAACTTAGCTCAGTGAAACGGACTGTTGCTATGCAAGTGCCACGAGTAGCTCATTAAAATTGCGCAAACATTTTTTCTAACAGCAACAAGTCCAAATCGAAATCTAATGCTGGCTACCAATTAACAAACAGGGGCCAGCCGAAACAGCGTCAAAGTTGAAGGCCTGCACCCCTTGCTGCACCCCGTCGCATGCACCCCCCGCGACCCCTATGCTGCGCTCCACGCACACCCCACGCTGCAGTTTTTTTACGGGGGAACCACCCCGTTGTTCGGTGACGGTTGCACCTCACTAGTGAGAGCTGCTGAGATTGGTGTCGGTACTGCAATTAAAAAATGTTGTGGTTAAGTTTGTTTTGTAGGCTTTCAGACCAGCGTGCCTAGCAGGAACATTTTACAGCTGCCTAAACGTAACGTTATCGAATGAGTGTTGTACGAATATCTGTATAAGTCACGACAGCGCCCATGCAAATGACATTCGACAAGATGTTTGACAAGACGGATTTTGATCATGATCCGGAGTAGTTTCGGCGCCTATTCGATGGAAACAAACAAACAAACCTTTCCTCTTTATTATATTACGTTGATAACGTTACGTTTACGCCACTGTCAAGTGTTCCTACTAGGCCCCCTTGAACTATTTAAGTACCTAAGCGTTTTAAAATTTTGTTAACTAGTTTTGAATAAACAACGCGGACGAAGTTCCGATGAATGTCATGTGTGTAGCAAGTAGCTTTTAATATAAAGAAAAACAAAATGTCTTTATTGCTGTCTACATTTTACCAAGGCCAAAAGAAAGGGTAATGATTTTGGCAGTCTATGTGTGTATGTTTGTTTGTTCCAATGGAGCTCCTAAGCCTGTGCCTAAATTACTGATCCGATTTTAATTAATAAGGTGTCAATAGATTCGTAATTATGGCCCGGGTAACATAGGCTATATAATTTGCGTAGTCGGATTATAGTTTTTATATTTTGATTACTACATATTATAATCATAAATATGTAGCTATTGAGTTCGGAGTTGTACAACCTTTCTCTGTCTCTTGCAATTCGAATCCATGCTGGTCCCACTACTGTTTTCAAATCATCTTCACAAGGATTTATTATTCGACCTTTACTTCTATTTTCTTCTCTTGTCCATTATTCATTCTTACCTCTCAATATGTGTGCTGTCCATGACCATTTCATTGATTTACACACTGCTTTTATAAATAGCGTGTATTAAATGCGAGGGAAGTCGATACCTACCACTCGTCAGTTCACAACGCGGCGCGCACTTTTTAATGTAGCGATTTAAAATTGAACTTTATTGAATACACGTTTCATTGCAATAGTTCGAATTGAGAGAAATGCATGAAAAGCATATAAAAAAAGATAGTGTAGTGTATAAAGTTCCTTTTTGAATCGCTATCTTAAAAAGTGAGCGCCGCATCGCGTACCGATATGAGCTGATCCTAATCTATATAGTATGTTTGTATGACTTAAGGGAAACCTACTATATTATATGGAAGTAGCTATTACCCAGGGCTTCGCCTATAGTATCGAGTATCCTACGAGAACACTGTACTTTTTCGGGATAAAAAGTAGCCTATATTTTAATCCAAGGCCTACACTACTACCATACGAAATTTCATTGAAATCCGTTCAGTAGTTTTTGCGTTAAAAAATAACAAACATCAATCCATCCATCAATCTATACATCCATCCATCCATTCTCATAAACTTTCACATTTATAACAGTAGTTGGATTGCATAGCTGATGGTAGCACAATGTAATAGGTCTTTACCTATAAAATTGCCGTTCTGCCGTACTGGCCATTTAAAATCAAAATAATTTTTGTTTGGCTAAGAATTCTAATTACAAATTTATTTTATTTTAAAAACATGGAATTCTGTTTCCAAAAGTAGTCATTTGTTTATTGATTAGTGTTATATTTTCATCGCATTTCAATCTTTTTCGTCATCATGGATACGTTAAAAATTCGAGTAATTATGGAATATGAGTACCATCGTGGCAGCAACGCGGCACAAGCGGCACGCAACATCAACGACGTTTATGGAGCTAACACTACAAACCAACGCACCACCTGTTATTGGTTTGCTCGCTTCTGTTCTGGAAATTTCGACCTGAAAAATGAACCTCGCGGTCGTCCGAAGACTTTGGTCGACAATGACGAATTAAAGGCGATTGTGGAAGCTGATGATACACAATCTACGGCTGAATTAGCAGCAGCTTTCAACGTTAGCGTCAAAACAATATTGGTCCATTTGCGTCAAATGTGGCAAGGTAAAAAAGCTTGACAAATGGGTGCCCCACGAACTCAATGATCGACAGCGCGAAGTACGCGTCGAGACGTGCCTTGCACTGCTCAACAGACACACAAATAAAGGAATTTTGAACCGCATTGTTACCTGTGATGAAAAATGGATTCTGTTTGATAACCGCAAGCACTCAGCAAGTTGGTTGGATCCTGGTTCAGGACGTAAACAATGCCCTAAGCGAAAACTTACCCCTAGAAAAGTGATGGTCACTGATTGGTGGTCTAGCGCCGGTGTGATTCACCACAGCTTCTTACCAAACGGGGTGAGCATTACTGCAGATTTGTACTCTGAAGAACTGAACACAATGTTGAAGAAGCTGGCACATCTCCAACCAGCATTGGTCAATCGCTCGTCTCCGCTGCTCCTGCACGACAACGCGCGACCTCATACTGCACAGCAGACGGTCTCCAAGTTGCAAGAACTGGGGTTGGAAGCTCTCCGTCATCCGCCCTACTCATCAGACCTTGCACCTACAGACTACTACTTTTTCCAGAATTTGGATAACTTCATGGCGGGTAAAAAATTCAATACCCGATAGGCAGTACAAAATGCCTTTGCAGAATTTGTTGCCTCCCGTCCAGCTCATTTCTTTAAGAAGGGCATCAATAAACTGCCACTGCGTTGGCAAAGATGCATTGATTGCATGGCTGATTACTTCGATTAATACAAATAAAAAATACATGAAAAAAATTAGATTCAATTTTTTCTTACAAAACGGCAAGTTCATAGGTAAAGACCTAATATTTAGGCCTACACTACGGTAGGATTTTTCTAATACTTATACCACCTAAGAAGATGGAATGGGGAACTTGTATTCTTGTAAATCTTTTGTTTAAAGGACATGGTACAAAATTCATACAAAAAAATCGACAGCAATGTTCGCCAATGGGTTCACTTTCGATCATATTTGATGTCACCAAAAGGGCAATTCTGAAGCAGGGTATATAAGTTATGAGCAAGAATATGGATAAATTTTGGACCAACACCTTTTATCAACAAAGCTGCGTGCATCAGCAGCTTTAGCATACAAATCCCAGAGGCCAATTCGCCTCACCTGCAGTACACTCGCGTCCATTTTGACGTGGTAATTTTTTTGGCGGCCGTAGGGGGCGGGGGGACGTTTCGTTTATTTCGGCGTTCAATCAGCCTCCATCGATCTGCCCCTGCCGTGTCATACGATAAGTGCATATTTTAATTAATCATCATCATCAGCAGCATGTAGCAGGTCTGACTAAGCAGCGCTAAGCTGAAAGCAGGGCTTTGTATGGCGCCATCTATAAAATATTCATTAAGATAATATGTTAGATCAAAATTAAGAAGAGAAACCTGTATATTATGTTTACCTATGAACTTTATATGAGATATCCTACGAAAACCATACATTTTTCCGACCGAAAGTACTCTCAGAAACCATTTTCGAAATAATGATACACAAAATCTACGATAATTCATTAAAGTCTGCAAAATAGTTATTATGGCCAGGCATCAAACACTCATATTTGAAAAACCACATTGTAAGATTAACATATTATTATAATTAAAATATGTAAGTACTTGAAAACAAGCATAATATTATTCCTTTTCTAACTTATATTTTAAAATAAAAATAATGAGTTGAAATGTTTTCGTAGACGGTGCTACGGCGTAGCTCCCAGTTTTTACCCGACTACGGCGAAGCCAAAATGAAAGGTAATGATTCTGTCAGAGTGTACATGTATGTGCGCCTAAACAGCTGATCCGATTCTAATTCATGAGTTGTCAATAGATTCGTAATAATAGCCCGGGTAGTATAGGCTATATAATTTACGTAGTCGGGTTATAGTTTTTAACTTTTGATTATTGTTATATTCCGTTCCTATTCAATGTAATTTTGAATGTGAACAAAAAATGAAATTCGACCAAATTAATGTGTCATTGTTTTTCTGTATTACGCGGTGAACAAGTGACATTTAAATTTGTAGCCCTATAGCCGCACATATTGAGGTTTGTTTAAAATTAGATCACATTGAATTGGAACAGAGTATACATAAAAATTTTATTAGTTTTTCTAATTACATAATATTTATAAAAATTTACTAACTATTATAGTACAATTATACTTATTAGATATAGTTGAGTCATGAGGGTTTTTTAAATAATTAAAAATTTAACCAGTTTTAAATACTTTTCAATTTCATGTCTTATATTCGATGGCACAGGAAATCTGCCATTTTACTTGCCCCATTGTGTTCATAGTAAATGATGATGATGATGTTGAATGGCTTTAAAGTTTAAGGAGTATCCTTCTCGAGTCTGAAAGTAAAAGTACATACAAAGGCTACCATTTGACCTACTAAACTTAGAAGAATAATACAAGATCTATACAATACAACTTACAACCTCAAAAAAAAAAAAACTGAGAAAAAACATTACAATTTCATTTAAAGTACATTGAAAAGTTCTTTTATTTGTGAGGTAAAAAATACAATTTGTAAACTGAGATTCTAGGTCGCGAGCGCTGCCTGTAGGGTGTCCTAAGAGTCTTAAAAATTCTTAAGATTTAGGTGGAATTTTGCATACGTCTAAAAATAAAAGCACTATTTTTAACACTGCACATTTTAAATCATTTGTATTGTGTGTCACGAATAGCTACTAAGTTGACAAATGCGAGATTTTTATAGATAGATGACTAGTTGTTACCTAGTACTTACCACTAAGTACCAAAATAATTACTAGGGATCTAAATTGAAAGTAACCTAACCTAACCATGTCAGGACTTGTCTAAGGAGGTTCAGTAACTATCAACGCGCAAAACGTTACCTTTGAATTACTTCAAAAGTTACTGTCCGATTTCACTCAAAATAATTTTACTTAAGAGTTTTTAGCATGATCTATGAGTATGGAAACTCATAAGTTTCTATCTTCTACAGTTTAGAAATGCCAGGGGGGGGCGACTTTATTGTACTTTGACTCGAAAATGGTTGACTTTGTTAAAAAAGGCATGTATGAAACTTTGCCTTTATTTTAAAAGACCTGTACAACGATACCCTATACGATGGGGTAGGATAAAAAAATATGTTTCATCCCCTCTATCCCCTCTATCCTTTCTATCCGAAATATGGAGAGCCATCCCTAAAATAAAAATTATATTTTTTTATAACGTCAAAAACAAAATCTATTCACAATCTAAAACTGTAACGAATTTCATTCTTCTTTATTATTAATAAGTTAGAAGGGCGGACAGACGAACGGGCAAAGCGAAACGAGTTGTAGTACGATGGAAGCTTAAAAACTACACTATTTTTACAAAATTCAAAATTAAATTACTTGTGACAAAACCAGAAATATGGAATGTCTGCGCTATGTAGGTTATTTTTTGGATAGATCGTTTATAATATCATAAACTTATACTTTAAACGAGACAATCTTGTATATATATAATCGGTTTCTAGAAATCGGCTGTAAGTATTACTATGCAATTTAGTGTGCAGGCAGTTTTGTACAGTACCCAGGTACTTTTTACTATCACTACAATCCTACTACTAACATAAGTATCATGAAAGTTTGTGAGGATGGATGGTTTTTGATGAAATTTGATATGGTAGTAGTTTACGCTCAGGATTAACACATAGGCACTTTTTAAACCAGAAAAGTACAGTGTTATATTTTGTTACCTAAGCACGAATAGGAATTTAGTGCACTCATTGCAAATGTACACACTATACTTAGTCTGGCCATAAATATTGTTACAATTAAAAATAAACAAAATATTACATTTGAATTTGGAATCTGTCATTTTTATATGATTGTTCATTGGGTTTTCTCATTTTGGCGCCAATAGATTGTATAATATTTTGCGATATTAAAATGGAGTGGGGTGATGAAGAGAACCAAATCGCTGTGATTGCATGACACAAAGTAGGTATGGAGCCAAATGCAATTTTTAAAACTCTCCATACGCTTAGTATTAGTAAAATGTTTGTGTACCGGGCTATAAATAGGTACAATGAGATCTCCTCTGTTTGTGACAGAAAAATATCTCTCGTGTTCGTACGAAAAAGGTGGTGGTGGTGGTCAAAGCAGTAAGGGAAAGAATTCGAAGAAATCCTGTCCGAAAGAAAAAAAAATTTATCTCGGGAGATGAATATAGCACCTAGAACCATGTCGCGTATTTTAAAAGATGACTTAGGACTTGCAGCCTATAAGAGACGTACTGGTCATTTCTTAACTGATAATTTAAAAAAGAATAGGGTGGTAAAATCGAAACAACTACTGAAGCGGTCACAGAAAAATTTTGTTTACGGTTGACAAAATTGTTACAATTTTCAACAACAAAAAAAATGACCGTATTTATGCTCAAAGCTCTAAGGAAGCTTCTCAATTAGTCGACAGAGTGCAACGTGGGCACTATCAGACTTCAGTGATGGTTTGGTGGGGTATTAGCTATGAAGGAGTGACTGAGCCATACTTTTGTGAAAAAGGTAACAAAACATCGTCACAAGTATATCAAGATACCATTCTTGAGAAGCAGTGAAGCCCCTTAACAACACCATGTTCTATAACCAAGAATGGTCCTTCCAGCAAGACTCGGCGCCGCGCCGGGTCATAAAGCTCGGTCTACGCGGTCTTGGTTGGAAACGAACGTTTCGGACTTCATCAGAGCTGAAGACTGGCCGTCGTCTAGTCCCGATCTTAATCCGCTGGATTATGATTTATGGTCAGTTTTAGAGAGTACGGCTTGCTCTAAACGCCATGATAATTTGGAGTCCCTAAAACAATCCGTACGATTGGCAGTGAAGAATTTTTTCATAGAAAGAGTGCGTGCTTCTATAGATAACTGGCCTCAACGTTTAAAGGACTGTATTGCAGCCAATGAAGACCACTTCGAATAGGCTTACATTTTAAATTGTTTTATATTTATGTACTAAACTAACACACTGTAAAAGTAATAAATGTTATTTGCAATAGATTTTTTTTTCTTTGTTTCAGTATTTATGGCAAAACTAGGTATAATCAGCTTTACGATAGATTATTTCCTGATTTTTTAAATGAAATAGGCGGCAAACGAGCAGATAGATCACCTAATGGAAAGCGATCACCATCGTCCATGGATATGGCGATACCAGAACCCGAATTCTCGTATTTAATTTCTTTTTTTAATTTTTGGCTTTCAATTAATTATAAATGAATCGTCTTCATATCATAAACTGATATTTGGAGTTTGAGCCAGACAAAACGCGTTAACATTGGTTTGACGTTTATGAGAATACCATTTTGCTGTTTTAACATATTGAGACTGCATCAAACTGTATTATTGCAAGATTTCATTAGGAAAATCGACCTACAGAAGGTCGATTCTGCTATTTTAATCCAACAATAATACAGCTTCGGTACTTGTTCAATACAGTCCGGATCCTATCAAACAGCAAAATCGTATTCTACTTAACTTCAAACAAACGTCAAACGACGAATTTCACCGCGATGCAATTATTAATGTATCGAAGCTTGATTGTAGATTGAGCGAACCACTTATCCAGAGAAAATGGTATTCTCTTATATATTTATAAACTTGACTCCAATTTGACTCGAACCGAACCGTCAACCGGTTTTTTTTTTTCACTTTGACATGTCATAACATTAAAATATTTATTTTACGCACAAATCATTTTTTGCCTTCCCCTCTCTTCCTGCACGGGGAATGTTTTTCTCCCATCTCGGAAGACAAAAACAACACAACACGCCCCAATTTCGATGATTTTGGGTAATTTAAAAAAAAAAAACACGAGCAGGAGACGCGCCTTAACTACGCGACAATAATTGGCAACACTGGATCGTACAAACGTCAAGCAATAGCTATCTTTGTACTCGCTTTAAATTTATGAATTGTAGTCAATGTAATTTCAAAATAACTGTGTTGGGATTTTAAATGTCCTAAAATAGTAGAATACCGACTTTTGGTCAATATAGGATAATAGGATGATACATTTATAATTAATTGATGGTAAGTTGAAAGTCTAAGTTAATACGAGAATCGGGAATCAGAGCTGTCGCAGTTGCGTTGGCGGCCATTCAGAAAAAAATATGCTCTTTTCTTAAATATTTGCAGATCGAATTTATCCGGTTTCATATTATACTATACTTTTCACTTTAACGTGAAACTAGTCGCGGGCATCAGCTAGTAAAACATAAAATGATGTAAAATAAGGATCAGCGCATACATGATCTGCAAATGATTAATTAATGAATGCGCAGGCCCGAGCCCCATACCCTGGGGGTGCATTTTTTGTAGCTATAGGTAGCCTACACTGGGCTATCGCGGTACACGATGTTAACTTCCTAGGATGGGTCTCACGATTTTTTATAACGAGGACAGGCAAACGAGATTTTACAATGGAATATGGAACAGTAAGACAGTGTTGCGGGTATTTGAAATGCATATTATTTTATATTTATTTGTTTTATCGGTTATTTTTCTAAATTAGCTGATAATTTTATGTTATAACGTCATTTTGATGTGCTTATTTTATTGAAAATAATAAAGTATACTTTTTTATTTTAGCTAAATTAGCGCGAATCTTAGTCTTAAATATCAAGACTACTAGCTTAATATACTTTTAGTACTAGTTTAAGGCTGGTACAGTACACGTACCTAACGGCCCTCGGCAATCTTCGTTTTACTACGAAAATGACATACGATGTATGAAAAACGTCAATTCCCGAAACCATTTGAAACATTGGAAACGTGGTCTTTCTGTACATAGGTAGACTACAGAAAAAGCCCATATATTTATGAAATATCAATCCCAAGACCCATCGTTCGATGAAACTACCCTTTACCGCGGGAATTTTCAGGTTTTTTCGCAGCGAGCTCGCACTCCCCCGCCACCCCGCGGCGTGCTCGGAATGTGATTAATGCAATGTTCACTATAAGTATTCATGTTAGGTAGTATTTTTTGACACAATAAAGTTTTATACATATTTTAACGTATGAGGCCGAAATTTATTGTGCCGAAATACACGGAATTTCCCTATCTTTCTGACAATATCACGGAATGAAGAGAGATTTTATATAATGACAGTGTACAACACTATATTTAAAGCACTATAAACTTAGGAAAAAAAGGACAACTACCTTTTGTAGGTAACTTATCATCAGATTTTGGACAAGACTCAGCTTAAACATCTAGTCCCTTTTAAGCTGAGTCCAGTATATAATATCTGAGAAGCTAGATTATTTGAATATTGTTTAAAGGACATCCAAGGTCCAAAATCCATACAAAAAAACCATAGTCGACAGCAATGAAATGTTTGCCCAAGGGTTTGATGTCACCAAATGAAATACGGTGGTTGTCTATTTTATGAGCAAGAATAAAATCCAAAATCATAGTACTTAGGTGGAGTTGTTGGTGACAGGTGTAGATGTATATGTTGGTGTATATAACTATAACTCTCCCCGCACCGATTTCGGTGACGGTGGCCGGTTTCATTGACACCAGGCCAGTTACGCAGGAGTAATTTTTATAGTGCTCAAGTGTGTGCGCAGTACACAAGAGCACTCTCTCTTCCTTTACTCCCATAGTCCAGTGGGACGGATAAACGACACGACTGGCGAGAGATCAGGCGCAGGTCCGACTTTTTACATGCCCAATGGACGCATGGATCATCTTTCTTGTGAGACAGTCAGGTGATCAGCCTGCATTGTCCTAACCAAGCTTGGAAACAACTTTTTTTTTGTTCCAATGCGGGAATCGAACCCATGGCCTCCGAGTCGAGAGCCATGCTCTAACCACTATACCACGGAGGCTGTTAAATTAATTCGTTTGTTGGTGTAGGAACTGTAGGAGTATGTAGTTAAGTTGCTGTTGTAGTTGGGTACTTGGGTGGGTTGGGTTGGTGTACCTACACCGTTTTAGATTACTTACATATTAGTTAGTACATACATATTAGAGTTGTTAGTGAGCTTCGTTTCCGCCTCCACAATGGCGGAACTTCCTCAAGAAATCGTACATCCGTACATTGAAATTGTAGGCGTATGTATTTACGAGTATACCTAAAATTTCAACACAAAAAACTACAACATACACCCACTGCCGACAACGACCAATATACATTACAACTAGATTTTTATGTCTTTCGGGAATCGTCGTATTTCATACATCGTCTCACATCTATCATACCGATATAATAACTGATTATATTCTTGCTCATAACTTCTATATCTAGCGTTTTTCGGGGTTTCCATGCCGTTTTGGTGACATCGATTAAAAATGAACACATTGGCAACCATTTCATTGCTGTCGACTCTGGGTCAACTTTGGACCAACACCTTTTAAATAAGTCCCTTTGAGCTTATCCTACATTAAAATCGTGAGTACTTTAAGCTAAAGATTCTTTGAGGCCTACATAACATGGGTTAGGGGGCTATCTTAATCTGACGGGTCCGATAAAATTTTGGATCTTTTTTTTACTTTTTTTTAAAACGCCCCCAGCAAATAAGTTTATTTTAATATCTCGGTTACTGGAGACGTGTGGAACACATCTTCATTTGACGTTATTGAGTTACTTCAAGAATAATAAGCGTAATAATTCACGAAGTAGGGGCTCTCCTACTATTTACAATTGTATGATGTTTTATAAATTTTTAAATTTCGATAGTGTATTTTGTAACGAAAGGCGTAGAACAGAAGGGTGATTCTGCTAATTAAATCCTGGAATAATACAGTTACGATCCAGTCCCGATATCTTTAAACTGCAAAATGCAATTCTCATAAACGTCAAACCAACGTCAAACGCGTTTTAATTGGCCCAAACTCCAAAAATCAGTTTATGGTATCAAGGCGATTGATTTATAAATCAATAAAAGTAATTATTGGAACGCTCCTATCGCGTACCAGTGTAAAAACGCTATAGCAATATATTCGTGCGCGAGTGAAGGAGACAAGAAGCGATGAGTTCATTCTACGTGCTCCACGACCGCACTTTAGAAGGTATTATTTTAAAAAAACGTGGACTACATTTGGCATAATTAAAAAGATCATTAACCAAAACAGCTTCAGTCGTGTTTACATCTGCTACAAATTGAAAGCACCAGGCTCGCAGGACTGGAGTTGCATAAGATTGATGCGAGCCGTGATGGATAGCCCCGCCATTACGCTGCCATCCCAGTGTTCTTACACTTGCACTATAGAAATTACTTGGAAATAAAAGATTGAACGGTTTTCGATAAGCGGTGAAGTTACAATTTGTAGTTCTAACAAAAGGCTTTTGACTATATTCGTTAGTTCTAACTTGACTTTAATAAAAAAGGTTTAGATGATTGGCCAGGAAAGGCCAGGACAGGAATTTGAAAGACCAGGAAATTAGTACCTACACTTGCACCTTCAATCAAAAGCAGATTTGTTATTATTGATGTTAACAATGAACTGACGAAACCGTATTTTCAATTTGATCCCGAGGCTGCGAAGTGCGAACCCCTGAATGTTTGTTTCCATTGTCAGGGTTCCGTAATACGCAAGAAACCCTTAAAACCCTAGTTTCCCTCTGTCCGTCCGTCCCTCTGTATGTCTGTCCGCCTTTCTAGCTCCTGTAATTGTGAACATAAATGGATGAAAATGGTATAGATGTCAGTTTTAGCATTATGAAATAATAATAATTGTATATTTTAGGCTCTCCATATATGTGAAGTGAGGATGAAAAATATTTTTTCATTGTACCCCATCGTGTGAGGTATCCTTCAATAGATATTTTAAAATAAAGGCAAAGTTTCATACATGACTTTTATACGAAGTCAAACATTTTCGAATAATCGGTCACCAATGTGGTTTATAAGTTAAAATTTTGAAAAAAAATATCATGTTAAAAACTCTTAGAAAAATTATTTTGAGCCAAATCGGACAATAACTTTTGAAGTAAATAAAAAAATCTATTGCGCGTTGATAGTTACGGAACCCTCCTTAGACATGTCCTGACATGCTCTTGGTTAGGTTATTATCATTTCTTCTCGTGGTCCCGATTATAGTTAACTTTGTATACAGTCTTTGACTAATATCTAGAAGAGTATAATTATGCATACTTTAATGATTTTGTAAACAAAACGATTATTACTTACTTACTCTTTCACGCAAAAACTACTGAACGGAGTTTGTTGAAATTTTGGTATGGTATTAGTTTAAACTCTGGATTGCATAGGCTACTTTTTATCCCGAAATAGTACAGCGTTCCCGTGGGCCATTGTATTTGCGCGGGCGGAGCCGGAGCCGCGGACAAAAGCTAGTCTTCTAATAAGTGTGAAGTGTCAGATAGCTTATTTGCATGTTTTGTCTCTCTCGCTTGATATAACGTAAGCATCGACAAAACTTCCGAATGGCCCCTTGTATAGTAGTAAGTGTAAGTCTTTTCGTTTACAAAAAGATAATATTGGATCTGAGCCCCAATTCTCAGATGAATTGATTTTAATTGAATCGTCTTGATATCAGGAAACTGATTTTTTGGAGTTTTGCACCAATCAAAACGAGTTTGACGTTAATGAGAATACAATTTTGCAGTTTACCATAAAAAGGAAGTTACTGTATCCGGCTTTCTTGTAACAAAGATTATTTATTCTGGCGTCAAGTTTAAATTGTACAAAATCCTCGATTAGATTCGATCCTCGCGGGTTGTTCGGTCGCGGGCAACCGGTCAGACCGCTTTGTCCACCCTCGTCATCCCGACAGAGGAGAACAATGCAAAAGGGAACCTAAAGTATCCGATTTAGAGTGAATTTTAGCTTTCTGTCCACCCTCATAATGAGCACGATGCGAAAGGGACTTAAACTCTGCAGGCTAGGTCTTAATTTTGTTTGGAGTGAGTTTCAAGTCATGACCTACGGGATATTGGGATGTAAATGATTTGAATATTCGTTAACCTGGTGGCTGGTGGTGGGTTTTATAATACTTGGGCAATCCCAAGTACACTAGTATTGACTAGTGTAGGAACAAATGCTGTTAATAGAGATTTAATAGACATATGTCTATACATATATAGGCTTCAGCCTACAACTTATTTCAATAAATTAGATAATCTATGGACGCTTTCACATCCACGCCACTTCAATCGGGTCCCATGCTAAGTTTTCGAAGATCTTTTGTTACGGGTACCTACCAGACAAAGTCAGGTAATCGAAATCGGTAGTTTTTGCGTGAAAGAGTTACAAACATCCATCCCCACGAACTTTCACTTTATTATATTTTAGTTAGTTCTGTCTAATATCAAAACATATAAACGCGATAGTAAATAAGAGTTAAGCGGCTTACAAACTACGCTATAATATATCTAGTATAAATACTGAAACAAAGAAAAAAATAAAATTCTATTGCAAATAATATTTATTAAACTAAAACACAGTAAAAACTGTGTTTTAGTTTAATAAATAAATATAAAAAATTTAAAATATAAAAAGCTTATTCGAAGCGGTCTCCATTGACTGCAATACAATCCTTTAAACGTTGAGGCCAGTTACCAATAGAAGCACGCACTCTTTCCATGAGAAAATTCTTCACTGCCAATCGTACGGATTGTTTTAGGGACTTCAAATTATCATGGCGTTTAGAGCAAGCCGTACTCTCTAAAACTGACCATAAATTATGATTTATGGATTATGATCCAGCGGATTAAGATCGAGACTAGACGACGGCCAGTCTTCAGCTCTGATGAAGTCCGAAACGTTCGTTTCCAACCAAGACTGCGTAGACCGAGCTTTATGACCCGGCGCGGCGCCGAGTCTTGCTGGAAGGACCATTCTTGGTTATTGAACATGGTGTTGTTAAGGGGCTTCACTACCTTCTCAAGAACGATATCTTGATACACTTGTGACGATGTTTTGTTACCTTTTTCACAAAAGTATGGCTCAGTCACTCCTTCATAGCTAATACCCCACCAAACCATCACTGAAGTCTGATAGTGCCCACGTTGCACTCTGTCGACTAATTGAGAAGCTTCCTTAGAGCTTTGAGCATAAATACGGTCATTTTGTTTGTTGTTGAAAATTGTAACAATTTTCTCATCCGTAAACAAAATTTTTCTGTGACCGCTTCAGTTGTTGTTTCGATTTTACCACCCTATTCTTTTTTAAATTATCACTTAAGAAATGACCAGTACGTCTCTTATAGGCTGCAAGTCCTAAGTCATCTTTTAAAATACGCGACATGGTTCTAGGTGCTATTACTTTCACTTTATTATATTTTAGTTAGTTCTGTCTAATATTAGGTCTTTACCTATTAAATTGCCGTTTTGTCTGAAAAAATTTAAACGAATTTTTTTCATGTATTTTTTATTTGTATTAATCGAAGTAATCACCCATGACTGCAATCAATGCATCTTTGCCAACGCAGTGGCAGTTTATTGATGCCCTTCTTAAGGAAATCAGCTGGACGGGAGGCAACAAATTCTTCAAAGGCATTTTGTACTGCCTCTCGGGTATTGAATTTTTTTCCCGCCAAGAAGTTATCCAAATTCTGGAAAAAGTAGTAGTCTGTAGGCGCAAGGTCTGGTGAGTAGAGCGGATGACGGAGAGCTTCCAACCCCAGTTCTTGCAACTTGGAGACCGTCTGCTGTGCAGTATGAGGTCGCGCGTTGTCGTGCAGGAGCAGCGGAGACGAGTGATTGACCAATGCTGGTTGGAGATGTGCCAGCTTCCCATCATTGTGTTCAGTTCTTCACAGTACACATCTGCAGTAATGCTCACCCCGTTTGGTAAGAAGCTGTGATGAATCACACCGGCGCTAGACCACCAAACAGTGACCATCACTTTTCTAGGGGTAAGTTTTCGTTTAGGGCATTGTTTAGGTGCTGAACCAGGATCCAACCAACTTGCTGAGCACTTGCGGTTATCAAACAGAACCCATTTTTTATCGCAGGTAACAATGCGGTTCAAAATTCCTTTATTTGTGTGTCTGTTGAACAGTGAAAGGCACGTCTCGACGCGTACTTCGCGCTGGCGATCATTGAGTTCGTGGGGCACCCATTTGTCAAGCTTTTTTACGTTGCCAATTTGACGCAATGGCCCAATATTGGTTTGACGCTAACGTCGAAAGCTGCTGCTAATTCAGCCGTAGATTGTGTATCATCAGCTACCACAATCGCCTTTAATTCGTCATTGTCGACCAAAGTCTTCGGACGACCGCGAGGTTAATTTTTCAGGTCGAAATTTCCAGAACGGAAGCAAGCAAACCAATAACAGGTGGTTTGGTTTGTAGTGTTAGCTCCTTAAGCGTCGTTGATGTTGCGTGCCGCTTGTGCCGCGTTTCTGCCACGACGGTACTCATATTCCATAATTACTCGAATTTTAAACGTATCCATGATGACGAAAAAGATTGAAATGCGTTGAAAATGTAACACTAATCAATAAACAAATGACTACTTTTGGAAAAAGAATTTCATGTTTTTAAAATAAAATTAATTTGAAATTAGAATTCTTAGCCAACTAAAAATTATTTTGATTTGAAATGGCCAGTACTGCAGAACGGTAATTTCATAGGTAAAGACCTATTATCAAAATATATAAACGCGATAGTAAATAACAGTTAAGCGGCTTTCAGACTACGCTATATAAATAATAGAATAGCATATTATAGTACTCGTATATAGCTCATAGCATAACAATATCGCGCACCATTTTGATGGACACGTTCACACTGTACTGTACTATAATATTATTGGCTTACTATACGCTATAAAATGATGCAATGCGCTGAGCTCATGCTGTGCTATATCGCGCACCTCCCTCTTCCTCCTGACCTCACCCCCGGCCGTCCCGCAAGCGAAACGAGCGATACAACACGTCTGGAACTCTTGACACTATCCTGTGCCTGAGACGGTTTTGCGGTGGCACGGGCGCCAAATGATTTCTTTTGTCGTAGTTTTTCTCTATTGTAGAAGAAAATATCCGTCGATCGTGATGTGTGCTGTGCAACTGTGCACACTCTTCAAAGATCGCGGTCAACTAAGCTTGCTATATAGTACACATGCTTGGAATAATAACGCGTAATGTGAACGCCATGCTATATAGTATAGCATTAGGTCCTTCTTTACTATACTATATAGCACAATAGTATAGCGTAGTCTGAAATTAGCTTTAAAGATAAACTTAACAGACGAAAGATTATTTTCATTTAGACTACACGTCAATTTGTATTTGGCAATTTATTCTGATATTCAATTAAGTAATTTTATAGGTGTCAGTATCAGAATAAACAGGAATGCTGACCAAAACCACAAGCACCTGACCGCGGTTACACAAATATTTGAACACTAGTTGACTCCCGCGACTATCCCGTAGGAACCATACAATTTTGCAGTATGAAATCTAGTGTGTGTTAAACAGGCTACTGTTCGTGTGCCAAATATTATTTAAATCTGGTCAGCTGTCTTTGCATGAAAGAGTAAGAAACACACTCGTCACTTTTTTTTGTGAAATGGACCAGGAAACCTTTTTTTTTTTTTTTTTTTTTTCGAATGGGTCTACGCTAGCCCTCTTAGCTTAGTCGGTCTAGTGACTGCCATTTAGCAGTCGTTTTGGTGGGAAAAAACAAAGAGGGGGTTTGACCCCCCTCTTACATCACCCCCTAGTTGGTGATGTGCTAACTGATTTTTGGGAATAACCTCGGTTAAGCTATTTTTAGGACTGGAGAGATAGTCCCTCCTGCTGAGGGGTCCGACCCCTTCCACACTCTCTGACGAGTGTGGTTGCTCACGCGCGGTAGCACAAACTAACGGCGTATTTGTACGGATAGAGAAGCTCAATTTTAAGGATCTGGGAGGGCCGTCCCTCCCCCCTTCCGCGTGCGGTCGGGTGGACTCGCGCGCGAATGTCCTGATGTCGAGTGCTTCCGCAGTATTTATAGAGCTCTCTATAACAATATCGCGGTCGCGGTCATAATTATTTTTGGCTACACTAAAGGGAGTCGAACTCGGATCCGGGTTCGAGTCCGGCGGTCCCGTGTTTGAGTCGGTCCATAAGTCTTTAAGTGTGATCGTGTCTGGTGTAAGACTTCGGGGTAGGCGCCGGCGTCTACCCCAGTGCTTTTCTAATCACGCGGGTGCATGTTTTGTGTTTAGGAGAACTCCTTTATTTTGTTTATCAAGTCCGTGTGACTTGCTAATGCTGACATGCGGTCCTCGAAGGAACCTTACAGTTTTGTGACGAAGACGTCTACCTCCATCGAATCGATTTCGCTCAGAAATTTGGCTGCGAACGCTATGTTGGCGCCAAAATTGGAGGTCGGGGACGGTTCTGCAGGTCCCGTTTCTGTGGCCCTATTGGCCGGGGGAGGGAGGACCTTTGTCGGACTGGCTGGGAGGGCTTTCGACTTTTGAGGAGGTGGAGGAGGTCCTTGTGGACTCTTTTTTGGTAACCCCCAAGCAGGTTTGGAGGGAGGAGGGGCAGGGACGTACCTCTGCTTGGGAGGGGCACCTCTCATTGGAGGAATTTTGCGCCTCTTTACTTGGGGTGCGCGTTTGCACCCTTTGTAATTGGCCGGATGGCCAGAAGTATTGCATAGGACGCAGCTGGGGGGAGTAGTCTCCTCAGCTGGGTTCCTACGCGGACATTCGGACGTGCCGTGGTCGCCCAGGCATTTGACACAGCGCGGTCTGGCGAAGCAGTTCCGCGCTGAGTGGCCGTACAGTTGGCAGCGGTGACACTGCCCCGGCATTCCCCTTTTGTAGGGGGGTTCTATTGATAAGCCTGTAATGTGGCATATATTTTTAATATTGAAAATGGCTTTCCCCTCCGGAGTGGGGGGAAGCACGACCAGTACCATGTTGTACAGGTATTTCTTAGCTGGGTGGTACATCCTGTGTACCTCTTTGGCGGGGATCCCCTGTCTACAGAGGTCCTCGAGGACGGAGTCTGTGGAGAGCTCTTTATCTACGCCCTTGATGACGACTCGCAGAGTGCGTTCGTCCTCCAGGGCATATGTATGATATCCGATCTGCTTTTCTCTGAGAAAAACAGTCAGTTTCCTATGATCGTTTGGGGTTGGGACCTGCATCATGATCCCGTTTGGGGTGTTGCGGGCTAACGAGTAGTTTATACTCTGCTCATTTATTGCTGCGTTTACAAGGTTCCACTTTGCCTTCTCCTGTACTATAACAGGAGGCGGCAATTTGGGGGCCTTGGGGCTGTTCGGGGCCGCGACTGTTTTGTCGTCCGTCTGCATGGGTTCAGTACGGGGTGGGGATCCGGGTTTAAAACCCCTAAAAACTCTACCGTTTCCGCTTTTCGCGGATTTTGCCGGTGGCGTCGGCGAGGAGCAGACCGCAGAGGAAGCGCCGTCCGCGCGTTTCCTCTTCTTGGTCTTCTTACCCTTTACGGTTTGAAAACCGTCATCCCCCTCGGAGGCCTCCTGCTCGGAGCAGGACATCTCCGATTGGGATACATCTGTATATTCGGCATCGCTCTCATGCGATGACTTTGTAGTCGCTGTCGTCGCCGGCGACGACGGCGATTCTTCGGACGTAGCAGCCGGGGAAGCTGGTGAGCTGGTGGGGACATAGGTTGCACTGAATGATTCCCAGGCCTCTAAGATTCCTGGGCATTGTTTCTCCAAGCAGGTCAGGAATATCCTCACCATGGTGCTGTCCATGGTCAGGCTATTTACCCTGACTTTCTTGGGTCTGCTCTCAATTTGAAATTTTTAATTTGGGGATTCAACCCCTCCCGGCATCCGGGGGGGGAGGTGTGTGCGTGGAGGAGTCCACAGGTGTGTATCCTAATCGACAATTTCACTCTACTTACTTTCCTTTGTTCCTCGGACGCAGGAACACACCGACACTACACTATCGCTATGCGAAGCGATCGCGAAGGTGGAAAAGTGTTAGAAAACGGTCGCGCCTAAAAATAACGGTCGCCGCGAAAAATAACGGTCGCGGCGGGAAACCTAACGGTCGTGATGGAACGCGCGAAAATCCCGGCGTCACGTCGTTGCTTGAAGCCCCGAGGTGAAGGAACTGGCACTGTGTAGTGTACTATATTAATCACTTTATTTAAATAACTGATCATTAACTTTTAGCAGTTGAGCGTTACCAAATCTGACTGCCGCCCAAATCGGAATTTGAGAGCAGAATCTACCAGGAAACCAGCAGACGTATAGCGTAATAGCAAGCGATTACCGCCGCTCATGGACACTCACAACACCATACACTTGTAACTTTTCTGGTGCTGCGCACTTGCGTTCCTGGTCCTTAAAATCTCCAATTCCCCCTGGGCGTCTGGTAACCTCACTCACTCGGCGAAACACAACGCAAGTGTTATTTCACGGCCCCTCAGGAGTCTGGTTCATTCGGATTCGCGCAAATAGCGTGAGTCGTAGTCACCAAATGTGACATTTTAAGTTATAACTAATAACTAATAAGTAACAAGCACACCAAAATACACAGAAGGCAGTCCTTGACCTTCGCAGTTCATTACCAAGGCCCGGTGTCGGTGAATGTTGCCCCACCTCGCCGGACTAGTTCCTTGCATAAACTGCACTTTGGTGATTCCATAATATTGAGATTTGTGCAACGAGCAGCGGGTCGCCTGATGGTGATCAAGGCAGTTCGTTACCAAGGCCCGGTGTCAGTGAATTGCATTTTAATTGAGGTTCCATAATATTGAGATTTTCTTGCCTGCAACACCGGCTTATAAATAAAACATCACGGTTATAAAACTAAATACATATTCAAGGAGCGTGTTCAGTATTCGACTCTCGTTCCTCTCGTTCGTAAATTTAAACAAATTATCGTATAAAATAATTAACGTAGATTCATAAACGCGCGGCCGATAGTGAGCAGCGGCCGCACCTTCTATGCCGGCGCGTGCGAGGGTGTCAATGTTCATGCGTAGTAGAGAGTTGTCAGGAATTGTTAATCATATTATTTTTCTGTAAATTACGAAAATGTTTAGTTAAGCATACTGTCATTAATTACGTAATATTGTAGTCTCATGTTGGGTAAAATATTATATTCGTATAAAAATATACACCCTGTATAGGTTGCCAGTCTTTTAAACGCTCACCACGTAAAGCTTATAGCACTCTAGCTCACTCAGCGAAACAGTTATTTTACGCCGGTCTTATGCGAGGTTGTGGTATCAGGTATCTCTAATATCTATCGCCAAGTATTGTGCGGCCGTAACTGTCTTTTCTCGAAGCACGTCGCGGCTTTTTCATGTCCCCATATTTTCGTTTGTTATTAGAATATACATTAGAAGTATATTCTAATAACAAACGATAGTGATAGTTTTTTTTTCGCTTCATATAAAAACCTTGGAACCAACAATTAATTGTAGATGTTGTGGTTAAATCCAAGATCCGGTAAGAGGGGTCTAATGTTAGCAAGATATAAGAAGCGAACGTAGAAGCCTAAGGCTATTTAATAATTAAAGACTTGTAGTGTGTAAGTTTCTTTATATGAGTTATGTATGTAAGTTCCTTTATAGTAATATCATATTAATGTAGAGTAAACTAGATTGTAGTTTATTTAGTATTACCTTTAAGTTCATTTTTTAGTTGGTAATGACAGTCTGTTTTAGACCTCAATAAAGTATGGTCACATCTTAAGTCTACTTCTAATTGACTTCCCACGTAACACCTCAGACTTACCTTTGACGATACTTTGTAACTTTCCATTCAAGACCTCAGCAGCGTACATAAAAGAAATAAAGAGAATAGGTTTACCCAATGTAAATTTTTTATTGAAATGCAAAATCACACCGGTGAAGTGAATGTAGACATTGATATATTTAAAACAAATCAGTAGGTACAGAAATAATAGAATATAAGCTGCCATTCACTGTCTGACTAAAAATGGTACGAATTCATACCAATTTCAGAGTGATTACTGATTTTGAGAAGTTGACGAAATGTCTCTCTCGTTCTCTCGAAATATAAATCTCGTTACTCACTTTTAGTAGAAAAAAAAACCGGACGGATAGACGCCTAATTTGAAGCCCTTCTGCAGTTTCTTAGATACAATAAATCTTCCATTCCAAAGCCTTTCGCCAAGTTGCCAACGCTAATTACGACGACGACGTTCGAAAACAAAAATGTATGGTATTTGACATAGGCATCGCTATGTCACTTACCAATACTTACGTCAAATCCCATGAATTTTTGTTTTCGAGCTTCGTCGTCATAATTAGCGATGGCAACTAGGCTAAAGACTCAGGTGGCATACAAATTGTTGGTTTGCGTTAGCAAACTTTATAGAATCGAACAAACGGATCTCCTGATGGAAAGAGGCTACTGTCGCTCCTGTACGACAGTTTTCTGTTAGGTTGCTATATACTCGGTGATTTTTTATTCAGTTTCGAGAGAAACAGGGCATGTTCTGTATCAAAAATAGAATATAATATATTCAAAAGCACTTGTGTCAAAGTTCAAGTATTTGAATGTTGGAGAATCTTTAAAGGTAGAATGAATGAATTTAAGTCACCCTACCACAGGTTAAAGACATAGGACCAGATAACCATCTAAATAGTGAACTGTCGATTAGATTCTACTACTACAAGCATACGACGCGTGTACAAAACTCCAATCGCGTACACGGCAATAGAGTCAGAATAGTGTCAAGAATTCAAGATTGTGCCCCCTCGAAAGGACGTCAAAATTTTCAAATTTGTTTCGACTTGGAAACGTTCTATGAAAGCTCTGGGCCTTTGATATGGGTCTGGGTCAAGATGCATTCGATAATTTCGACAGCGAAAACAAAATGTATGGGATTTGACATAAGGCATCGCAAGCGACATGTGACATAGCGATGACTTAGGTCAAATCCCATACATCACCTGTACGTTAGTATATAATATATTTTCTACTCTGTGGTGTTAGTCCGTGTAGGCACTACTAACTAGTTGAATCGTGAACAGCACTACTAACGCCCGACCGGTCGCGTCTGTCTTCTGAGACGTTGGGGCAGGTCGGGACAAGGTTACTATGACATGTCACAAACATCATCACCATCACCGCCAGAGCGGAATAGACTTATTTTTTTCACACTAACACCGCGCCGTTCACGACTTGTGAGCAGTATTTGAACGAACGCTCAACAAATACGATATTACATTTAAGAGCATAACTATATGTGATACGTGATGCCAGATTTTAAAATGTAAACAACTGGCCAAAATATCGGTGGACGACCTCTGTGGCTCAGAGTTTAGTGCGACGCGACGGCGCGGGCGTTTAAGCCGGTCCTGCCTCCTGGGTCATGGATGTATATTTAATATGTGTTTAATTTTTCATAACAAATATGTGTGTAAGTTTATAAGTATTAAATGCATTTTCAATGTCTGGTACCCGTAAAACAAGCCATTCGAGAACTTAGCACGGGACCGGATTGACGTGGTGTGAATGCGTCCATAGATATTATCATCGGTTCGATGCCGAGACATATTGTCTCACATGTAGATGAGAGCAGACCTGGTACCATCATTTACTACCACTGCATAATGCATGGGAGACGGCCGTCCATCCATCCATCCTCACGAACTTTCACATTACGACGCTTACCTAGCAACTAATATTTTTACCCCAAAATACAGCTTCTAACATAAAAGTATGAGCCGTTTAGAACACAGACGAGCGCGGGGTATGCAGGGGGGAGGGGCGGTGACTCGCGAGATTTCCATAAATTAGCGCGCGTCGGTGACGTGACATTGCACTACTTCCGTACACTGTATTGCACAATAAGTGGGTACGTATTGTGTGAGTGAATTTTTGAAATAAAGCCTCAGAAGTCAGAACTGAAACCACTGGCACAGGGGCGACACTCTCTACAAATGACAGCTCGAGCACCGGCGAATGTCAACGTCGCGTCAGACAAATCTATCATGGATAATGAAATTATATTGTCAATTATGTCAAAGTACAAACGACCAGCGGATAGCTTCGTAAGCCATAGTCCAGAATGGGTAAAAGTTCCTCCCCGCCCACCTCCGCATTCGCCCAGCCACACATACGCAGCCGCGGCCTGTCGTTCGTGTAAATCGGTGAAATGAAGATTCTTTACTTTAGTAAAAAATATTATATTCTTTGCCACTGGTGCAAACAAGTGTCGTTGCATCGAGCAAAATATGTCCGGTAAGGCCCAAGAAAATATTATACCTTGTTTATGCATTTTGTGAAATTCAATAGAACTGACAACTTTAAGACACTAGAAATCAAAGGACAAAGATTTTTCTCACGTAAAATGCATGCTCACTATTGAGGTATGTCTTCGATGTGACGTTTTATTTTCAGGTGGAAATTCAGGTTTTATTATAATTTAAGGGTCTGTTCCACGATCGCGTAATAAGTGACGAATAGCTTATCTGGAAGTTTTGTTGCTGCTTATTTTATACTGAGCGACAAAGATGAAACCTGTTTCTTTGGATCAACATTTAGTGCAATTTAGTAAGTAAAGCCAGAACTATCACTAGGTGCAAAGTTAATTACTTTGCGACGAGTAATTGCGGGGGTGGTACAAGTATAAGGTTACAAACAGCAAGGTTCCTACCATCCCTAAGTGAAATGGAGAATGTTACTAGGTATGTCAAACCACACGAAGCTCTACTTAGTACACTCGTTTTTGTTTTATTCAAAAATATAAAGTAGGTATAATTTTACACGCCTTTAAAGTTATTCGACGATACCCCTTTCGATGGGGTAGAATTAAAAACAATTCATCCCCACTTCACATCTATGGGGATCCACCCAATCCAGAACTTAAACTCCTACCTACCATACCAAATTTAATCGAAATCCGTTCAGTAGTTTTGGGTTTTGTTATGACGTCACCGCCTCCTGAACGCAAGAGGCAACTATAAAATTAAATATTTTTGGAAAATAATTGACGTATCGAATTAATTCTTTCAGGAGTATTTTTTATTTTCCACGGAGAATACAGAAGACTTGCATTCATAATTAGTGAATATTCTCCATTGTATGAGATTTTATTCAACGCTGAAAACATAATATGTCTATGTGTGTAACCAATTTTCTTGCAAGTCAGTGTAACTGCAATCCGTCACTAACTTTTCCCATGCATCCAACGAAGACGAATGATGTAAGTTGGCGAGAGCTTACAAAAACTGCATCTCTGCTCTGTCGGCGGAAAAATCTCCTTTCGTTCAAACCGAAACCACTCTTAACACCAACGCCACTAATGCTATAATCGCGTTGAACGAAATATATGAAATTCAGACGTTTTTATGTGAAGTTTTTTTCAGGACATTGTGCATCTGTTTTCTAAAATACTTTAAGTTATCGACAAGGATATTCGTGAATACTTCTTTTTAAAGAACACGGATACCTGGAGTTAGTTTTCAGTTCAAATCTATTTAACAGTTATGCTTGAAAGTTACAAACGTACATTTTGATGAACTTTTCCCTTTAGGAGATAAACAGGCGTCAAATTTATATTGGACCTAGAGGAGCATTTTATTTCTTTCTGATAAAGAGGTATGTACAATATCGACAAAGTTCCTGCTCGATCAGTTTCTAAACATTTTACTTGCATTAGGACGCGTTTTTTTTTTTCAAGGGGTTTGCCAACAATTGTTGACACTATTACTAAGTACATAAAACACTCGATAAATTTTAGAATTGAGTGTTACAATCTTTTATAGACAAACACAACACGCACCAATAAGTAACAAGTAACAGACAATAAGTTACAAAAACACATTATTATTTCTAACGTTATTGAAAAACAAACAAAACAATCATAAGAAACATAGTAAATGGGTAAAGATGGTAAAGATAACATATTTTATACTTTTAAATTGTAAAAAGTTTTATAAAAAAAAGTTTAATATACATGCACGTTTTTTAAATTGTAGTTTTATTATTATATAAGCACTTGTGGAAATTAAATTGTCAGAAGGCTATTGACGTGCTTTTTGTAGCCAGTTAAGTTAAGACCAATGTCCAAATTCATCACTTTTAGAAAGACTGTTGTAGACCTTGCAGACCCTTGGCAATACAGCAGAAAGTCCAAGGTTGGTAATTGGTATATTAAATAACTTAAAAGCATTTTTTCTTGGTAGTCTCGAAGGGGCATTAATTTGTAGCATGTGTAACGATTCTGGGCAATCTATTTTGTAGTTGATCATTTTATGTAAGAATATTAAATCTAATTTCTTTCTGCGACCTTTTAAAATTATCATTATGTAGTGTTTCAACCTGTTGTCATATCCATGAAGTTCTTTAGAACTTTATAATCTTTGTAGGACAAATTGCAAAGCATGTGTTTTTGTACGGTTTCTAGGCGTTTAATATATATTTCATAGTGCGGATTCCAAATGCTGCTGTTAAATTCTAAGATGGGTCTAACAAACGCATTGAACAATTTAATTTTAGAAGCAGAGTGTTCGAATTCATTTGAATTTCTTATAACAAAGCCCAGCATTTTAAAAACCTCTATTGGCAATGTTGCATATATGTTTGTAAAATTTAAGTTGGTTATCTATAACAACGCCTAGATCGCAGACTTCTTCTACCTTATTGTTTATTAAATTTATATTTAAAACAATTTAGGTTTTGCGATTACGGGAGAAACAGATATGACGACATTTGCCTATATAACATATTATTTTGCATATACCAAATATATAATCAGTCTAGGTCTTCTCGAAGTTTTGCATCTAAATGTGAGCCTTACACTATTTAAACACATAGGAAGTGACCGCAACGACTGCAGACGTGTTTGAACTACGTATTTACACGTGAGTATGTGTGCGCGCGAACGATTTTCATCTTATGCCTGGTTGAGCGGCAACCGTATGCTTTATTTACTACCATCTTTACATAGGTAATACCATAGACACTCTTGCCTTATTTGGCAATAACGTACTGAAATGACATATTATTGAAGCGTGAATTTCAAAATATTGATAGAATGTAGCAGCGCCAGTGAATTATTAAGGATAAATTAAACAGTTAAATCAAACAAGCGACATTACAAATCATCAGCGAATATTGGATGTTGATTGTTGTCAAGCAACGAGCAACAAGCGAGCAACAAAGGTTTAACGTCAACGGTCAACATACATTACGCTTTGATCGGCCCGTGTTGATTTTGTACATTATACCAGACGATTTAGGGGTCCCTGAATGATGAACTAATGGGTAAAAAAACTAAGTTCCTACTAATTTGGACATGCTAAAGTTTGTGAGAATTAATGTTTACCACACAATTTATTAAACGAGCTAATCTTGTAGACATGTATATAGAATAAATATATTTATAATCTCGAAATCAGCTGCAAGTATTACCCATGTAATTTAGTATGCAGGGAGTTTAGGGGGAGAAAAATCGATCCCACTAGGTCTTATCAATGGGAAACTGCGCATTTTTAAGCTATATAATATGTTTTTTCTTTCGTCGTGCAACAGTATATCAATAATTTCGACTCTTAATATGTCAGTTCGATTGGCAGTTTGGTATGCGTATCATTTTTGCGTTGTTCGGAAATTTTTAATGTGGTGGACAGTGGGTTTGAATCCTGGTCAATATATATTTTTTAATCCACATACAATAACATAATTTTAAATAACTAACATACAAGAACTCCGATCAAAGCTCGGTTACCCAGGTACCATCCGTTACATAAAATAGCACAAGTAAACAGCAACAGCAGTAGCATAAAAAAACAGCAAAGAGTAGAAAATATAGAAAATACTTACGTACAGAGAGAAACAGCTTTCATAGTACGATCGAAATCGTACGGAGAAACAGCTTTCATAGAACGAGCCAAATTTGAAAATTGTTACGTCCCCTTCTACGGCCCACAATTTTTCTACACAACTTCGTGGGCACACCGTATGCTTTTAATAGTGGAATAAAATCGAAAGCTGTGTTGAAAAGCTGAAAGTGAAAGATGTGAAAATGTATCTGTTTATCTGTTCCTCTTTCTTTAATCTGTGATAGTATACACGTTATCCAGGCTGAATGTTCCATTCCCATAATATTATATTAAATTATTTTATTCAATATTTGTCGACAGATCCGGTGTACCACTTTTCGATCTTATTACCTTGACAGTAAGGTAAAAAGTGATTCACCGGGTTTATATCAGCCACCGTACATGCGTCTGGTTGGTCCACAGGTTCCAACGTGAAAAATCTGCGTATTCTAGTATTGGGCCTGGAAAATCCATTTTTCATTTTTGTGACACGAACCCTGAGAATATTTAACCCTATTTATGTAAAATATTATCCATATTTTTATGGTGCAACACCTATCTTTTTTATTACTTACAACTAACATGAAACAAAAGGCTCTAAAACTAAGTACCTAGCTCACAAGTACCTATCCCTATACAAACTCAGGACCCCGAAAACTTTAAGCCTATCGTACGTCAAATTGGAAAATAGTTTTAAAAAATAAAACAATGCATTACGTTCCCGAAATACGGCGTCCAATTTTTTGGCCAATTGATTGCACAAATAAAGCAAATGAAACCGGATTGAATTTGCTATGGACTACCAATTCGCCGCCATATTGGTCCGCCATTTTGTTTCCCATATTGTGAATTATCAATTAGGATCTATTGTAATTTCATTGTTTGCTTTTGTTATTATCAGTTTGTTTTCAAACATTAAATGGCCTGCAAAAGAAGGTACAACACTTTTACAATTATTCAAAAATTAAAGAAACTTAAGTTTAAAGTTACTCCTTATAACATCATTGTGAAGTCCCATGTAAAGTCCTGAGAAAATCGGTCTTAGATCCGTTTCAAACTAAATGAGAAACAGCCAGACAAAAGTTTTAAAAATTGTTTTTTGGTGTAGGTACCGTATTTACTTTGTATATATAATATGATATTATGCACTCCGTGCCGCGCTACGCAGCAACTCTTGCAATGAAACGTGTATTTTCTTGTGTAGTGATAAAAGTTCAATTTTGAATCGCCATCTTAAAATTGCTGCGCCACGTTCCGTCACCTCACGTCTGGGTGTGAACTTACGCTTAATATTTGCAACTATTACCATTTAAATGAAGTCGATGTATGTAAAACGGCGATTCTCCATAGAAATTAGGATTTAGGACATTAGGAACACATTAACCAATTAAAGTAAGTCATTTTGACATATTATGTACATGATTCACTGGCTTCTGAACGCGAATAGACTATACATACATTTTAACGAAATCTCACTCTGGCTATATCCTTAACTAGCATTAAATGCCCGCGGCTTCGCCCGCGACAAATTAGGTTTTAAACTTAAACTTTCATCCCCTAGGAGCTGAATTTTATAAAAAAGTTGAAATACGTAATTCATTATTTTTTACGTAAATAATATTTTGAGTAATTCATACGAAATATCATGCAAATATGTGCAAGGAATAAAATGTTTCATACCAACTTTTATCAGCCATTTTCCCCCTTGGGGTTGAATTTTTAAAAATCCTTCCTTAGTGGATGCCTACGTCGTAAGAGAAATACGTGTAGAAAATTTCATATTTCTAGCCTTAAAGGTTTGGCATGTGCACTAATACATCAGTCAATAAGCTTTGCCTTTTATATATATATGCCCTAACAAGATACATAACATTATTATTTATCTTTAAAAAGTTCATCTCAAAGTCATCGCCCTTCTCGAACCCGAAACTCGAAACCTAATATACTAGACCTAATTTAAATTAATATTAATTTAAAATAAATAAATACAAAACAGTCGCGAGGACGCTGGAAGGTCGGTGTAGTTAGCATATTGTATAAACAACAGTGATGGATCCAGAAGTCAGGTGTATAATCATAAACACAGGAGGAGTTAGAAGTGCATGGACGGTCTTTCAAACCCACACCACCACACCATTGACACAATATAAATAATGTACAGTAGCGGAACACAGCCGTGTCCTTGAAATTTTTACCTACGATTGAGCGTGGCCGAGCGGAGCACTAGGGCTGGTAGGTCTACAAAGAAGGCGTTGACAGTGTGCAAGCGTCGCGGCGCAACTAATTAAAACTCGTTAGTCGCTCAAAGCAGCGACAAGTCTTGGCGGCGCGCGGCGTGACACTCCATGCTTCTGCTATTTGAGGTTTAGTTAGCGGCCGTGTAAATGACGCGTATGTGTGCGTGCACCGATTCAGGCGGTCTAGTATGAAGATGGTATATTGCAGGCCAATCGCGCCATTGTTTATCGCTTAAATTCAGGTTCAACTATGCTTTGGTTATGATTCAGTTTCGATACGGCTGAACAAATTTCAGATTCGCACTATCCTTCCAATCGTAACTCAAATTTACTTTTATTTTTATTGTATTTTACAATTCATTGTTGCATCACATTCTCAACAATTTAACACACTATAACAAGAATTGTTAAAAAGACGTGCGAGAAAAAGTAGCATCGTAATCACTTTTTGTTTTGACAGCGTTTGCGCTTGGGGTGCGGTGCGGCTGCGTTCCAACTATCTGTCAAAACGTTAGCGCGATACCAAATTATTCAAGAAGTCGAGTAACGTTCACGGTTCCTTTACGATTCAACTGAAACAACTTATCGCGATTGCCCTGCTGTATTAAGTTTTGCATAGTGGTTGTATAATATAGAAATTCATTTCAAACTCGTTTGAAGCGCTTATACGCGAATCATATGCGCGTCCTCTGCGCGTTTAAAATACGCCATGTGGTATGGCTCTAACATGTAACCCATTGAGGTAAGGTCCTAAAGACATCACAAAAAAAAAAAAAAAATATAAAACAATTACGTAACGTCAATCTTGCTTAATTCCCAGAACATGTAGTACAAATCTGATTATTTCACGCAGATGGAGGTCCAGTGATAAATTATATAGATTACTCATACAGAGTCATACAATATCGAAGTCCACGACCATACCGCTCATATGAAGCCTTCGGGGAACGCAGATTGATGCATCCTGAGGAATACGGTGTGGTGCCACTGCTTGCGAGTAACGACTCCAGCTTTTAAGTAATCTTTACGTTATATGTGGTTTGGATTTGACGAACCTTATGTAGTAAAATACGATAAAAAAAGGCAGCATATTATATTTTGTTAAATTTATGTAATGTTAATAATTTGTAATATATATATACTTGCCTATCGCATTTAGATTTAAGGTTGACTATACATATAAATAAAAAAAATTGTTTATATGGATTAAAAATCTTTTATCGTATCGTATTCGTATATCGTATTACGTATCACTACTGTCACTATTTCAGTGTTTTTTATATTATGTAGATTGTAATTTTATCATATTATATAGATCATAAAGCTGTAGAGTATGCATGTTAAAAATCGATATCAACTGGTATTACGCGAATATTCAGAAATTTCGGAAAATGGATACATAGTAGAATGTTATCGATTGCAAATAATTTTAATAATTAAATGTTAAACAATGTATTACTTTGTTTGTGTAATTTTTGCTAAAATACATTTTTTTTAAGTGTTATTTAAAAGTATAAATTACATTGTTACGTATGTATTTTACTCTTAAGTCTAGTTATTCTGAGTTATTCTAGTCTGAGAAGGCAAGTTATTAATTTATTCATTTTAATTTTAATAATAGTAATAATTTTAATCAAATAAACAAAATGCATAGCCTTGTTCCGTTTTTACAACTTAATTGCTTACCAAGTTGTGAAAAGGGAAGCTAATTCGGATTTTTTTTCCGCTTTCACAACTATTTTATGCTAAGGGCCTTTTTACACTTTCCTTACTTAAAAATTTAAAGCGAAGCTGACGCCCCGCTGTACGTATCGCCAAACATAGTCAGTCAGTCGACTGGCGACTCTCCGCGCCGCTGAAGAAGATGGATCATGCCATCAAACGCTTGTAACTACAACATTATGTTTACTCTGTTTCTATTCTACATTACTTGTAATATGCATGTTGCCTACAAAAAATTTTTCGTCTATTCGATGTTAGACAGCATGTTATTGAACAATCTAGAACCCATTTTCGTATATCTTAAAAAATAACGAAGATACAAACAATTTAAATTTACAATTTACACATTTCTAATTTACACGTTTAATACTGTCATGAGATGATTCAGTCGTGATCAGCAGCCCGATTATAAACTTCAACTGATAGGCGGTATTGAGCGTCCAATTGACGTTTGAACATTGTTGAAATGTCAAAAAATTAGACATTTGAATATCATTTTTTTATTTATATATGGCATCGGCTTATAACCATTTGCCAGTGTCAAGCCAAAAAGGCGGGAAATAGAACTCTTGTTTCAATTTTCAACACCGTATTCCTATATCAAGTCTAAAGTCTAGTCAAAGTCCAAATATATAGTCAGTACAGTCCATGAGTCATGTCAGTCGATTCAGTAAAGTGGTAGAAGCTTTACTGAAAGTTTCTAGTTCCTAGGTTCCTAGTTCCTAGGGAGTTTTGGCGCGTAACACAAAATAACACGTTTTTAGAAGTTGTACCACTTGCCCACACTTGTGCACGTTAACGAATATTTATTGGTTAATATTCTACCAATATTACACATTAAGAACCGAGTTAACATAAATTTATAAAGTATTAATAATTCCACAACGTCACCCATTGAACTCCCCGGCAATACTCCCATTTGAATATCTTAATGGCGCTCAAGCGTCAAAATTAAGCTTGTGGTAATAATATATATTAAATTTTTTAATATATATTATTACCACAATAATTAATATATATTATTAAATTTGTGGTAATAATATATAAAATAAAAGTTCATAGGTAATAGGGCACCAGATCAGGGCCCCAATTCTCGTACGAGCCCAGGTAGTAAAAAAATCTGCCTCAGGCCTAGAACCTGTAACCACTAAATAATTAACCAATGAGTCATACGCCGATTACATTAATTATCCAATTAAAGTAAGCCATTTTGACATACGAACGCATGATTCACTCACTTCTTAACGCGAATTGACTATATAAAGTACCGACTGAAAGTTGTTGCAGAGATTATTGAATAAAAATGCATACAACTTAGTCATTATACTGTGCAATTTAAAATACACTTAAATGCACTTTTATATGATTCAGAATACAATAATGTTATTCAACTGATAGACAAGGATAAACTATTTAAACGTTTCTAAAGCATACATTAAAAAGAGATAGTAGATGGATGTCAGCACCTCCCGGAATGTCTGGCTAATGCATGCGTCTGACTTGTGATGAAGATAGATGTGCAGTAAGGCGAACTGAGATAAAGGATAATTAATTTTTAAATCACTTCATTCGAAACTTCTAGAATTTATTTTAATTAGTTGTTGCAGGAATTAGCATCACAAAATTTGAAAAATAAGGCATAAAGCTGACCACGTAATATGCATAATTGCTTAAGTAATTCTAAAAAAAAATTGTACCAAAAGAAACAGAGGAAGGTCTCATAAAATTTCAAAATCTACAACACCAAAACACAAGTATTGCAAAATGCTCATTAGCATTGTCAAAAAGTTTTTATGAAAAAAAAAACTCGGGAAAACATTCGAATTTCAAACTTTCGCTTTATTTATTTTAGTCGGCGCGACCGGTCGTCCTTGCGTCCACACTCCACTCTCGGTTTCTACGGCTGCCGATAGACCACGTTAAACTTTAGACCGCTTCCTTTACTATTCGTAAAACGAGCTTGTAAAGCTAATTAGGAAAATAAAATTTATGACATTTGAATTTTACTATTATAGCATAACACTAATACGAGTACAACGTGACAAGTGAAATAGGGAACACGCATTTGTTTTAAATCAGCAAAATTCTTATATTTTTTTTTGCTATGATAAAAAATTCAAATCCTTATATTATTTGTGTCATTTTTTGTTATAACAATGATTTACATAAACGCAATATTTAGGCAAGTATTGGATGATTATTTTTTTTTTGTAATTTACTGTCTTCTTGACGCGAATAAACTATGGTATTTATTATTCACATATCCGTTGAAAAGGTCTTAGAAACAATGCTCTAGACTGCGAGGAAATCCCAGTAATTTAGGCGACCACAAGCGCGGAACATCTAAGTCACGCCTTACTCACATAGACAGGCGACATTAGGCATTTAACGGTATTTGATGCAGGTAGCATTTGTGTACCATCAAATACCGTAGTTAAATAGAGGATAAACGAGCAAACCAACCGCCTCATGGTAAGCAATTACCGGCCCTCTTTTACAAACACAACACGAAATTGGAGAGGAGTAAAACCCCGTCTTTTGCATCGGTAATACCAAAGTAAGTAGCCAAGAAGACTAAGACTAAGACGTGAGTTACGCAGAAGACTGCTAATGAGTTCTTTTGAATTTGAAGACATACAAAGTGGTGTGAGTCTTCTCGGCCCGTGACTTTAACACAGAGTAGAAAATGTATATACTTACGCACAGTGAAACAGCTTTCATAGAAAGATCTAAATCGATCCTTTGAAAATTTTGATATTCCCTTCAACGACCCACAATTTTTCCACACAAACGTGGACACATCCTATGCTTGTAGTAGAGCAATCAAATCGAAAGCTACCTATGTAGCTATATATCTGTTCCTTTCTTTAATTTGTGACTTTAATAAGAATTTTCTAACCAAAAGACCATGCAGTTGTCATCATGATTATGGTAATTTTGGAATGCTTTATAGTGATCAAGAAATTATTATCGTATTGGTTATAAGTAAATCTCGTTTTTGTAAAAACAGGGGGAATTAAGTCTACATCTCAATGCAAATAAAAAAGTTAAAACAGAGTTCTGCGATGCACACAGTGTGGATGGTCTAAACTACGCCTCGCCGTATTATCACGCACACACATGTAACGAAACTACGCCTTACCTCGAAAGGCGAGTTGTCGCAATGTGTAGTTTTTAATGTATGTAGTGTGTAGAAACACGGCACACGCGCACTATATACGTAAAAACCGGCCTCAGTTTTTGTTTGACAAAGCTCTGTCTTATTTTTTTATATGGTCTGAATTCTACATATGGTGGCGAGTCTACATGTCATAATAAGCAAACTTCATTTATCTCAGTCCCGCTCTTAAATGAGGAATAGTTCGATTTACAAATATACGCACGATGGTGTAATGACCAGTAAATGACCTGCTACCGTCCAACTTTATCAACTACTACGAAGACTACTGACCTACTACTGACCACGTGACCACTGAGCAGCTACACCACGTTAATTTAGTAGTGACGTCAGAGGTAATTGGGCGGTGGTGCCGCGATAATTGCGCTTTTGGGCTGACGACGTAATTACATATTACCTTCAGTCTTTGTGTGAGTTGTGTGGATATGATAATAGAATAAATTACTTTATTTAAAAAAAAAAAAAATCATTTAATCACATGTGTGAAGAGATTACTTGTGTTAAGACTGTCTATATTAATAGATATATTGAAGGATATAGAAAAATATCAATAAATTCTATGATATTATAGACTTATAGAGCTTCCACACCGAGTCAATCTGGTAACGTGGTGTGTCCGAAGAATTTGTGTTAAGGTAAGTAGTTATAACTCTGGAATAAACCACCTTTTTCGATTACACAGGAGCTTATACGGCTATTTAAAAAGACCCGACACAAAAAATCATCCCACTTCACATGTCCAATACAGATTTGGGAGCTAGCCCTAAAATACAAAATTATAATATTATTTTAAAAGAGCTCCGTAGGCTATTGGGTAGACCATTTGATTCGGACTCGAGAGAGTGCAGGTTCGATTCCCAGGTTGTGGCGTGTACCAATGAGACTTTTTCAAATCTCAAGTACATTATACGGACGCTCTAACGGCGAAGGAAAACATCGTGAGGAAACCCGCACATGGTTGGCCCCAGACGTATTGACCAATCATTCCTCTGGACTAGGCTGACTGTGTTGTGAGAATGCCGTACGTGCTTGGGCAACCATACGACATTTAAAAACCGACTGTCCCAGGCACTACAGTATTTCAAGAGTGGTTACTTCGCTCGGAGAATACTGTATAAATCAGCCAATAACGGATGAAAAGGCCTAAGTTAAAACGGCAAAAAAATGAAGTCGCTAATCTTTAACTATACAAAATTTCGTCGAGGGACAGACGGACGAAAAGATCTAAAACTATTAAAAATAGATACAAAGTATCAAGATGTGTCAGTTGTATCCACATTCAGCCAACATAGCGCGACGTCCATGTCTTGATAGTGTTTACATATGTGGAGTACGTCTGTGGCTGCACACCTACAGGGAAAACTCTAGGAGTAGAAATTAGCTAATATTATAGTAGCTAGTGATATAATTACAAGAATATATTATTCCAAGTGGAACCCTTTTTGTCGTCTTCAATTCGTTCTTATATTCAGAATAAAAAAGAGGTTTTGTTTTCTGAAAGTTAAACAAATAAAAAAAAAAGGATTACAATTACCCGGCGAGAAGAACGCAGACAAGCTTTTTCCCGCGGCTCCTACCGCGTAAATATAGTATCCCACGGTAATACTGTACTGTTTCAGGATGAAAAAGGACTGTAGCCTATGTTTTATTCCAGAGCTTTGACAAGTACCATACTGAATTTCATCAAAATCCGTTCTGTAGTTTTTGCGTGAAAGAGTAACAAACATATATCCTCACAAACTTTGACATTTATAATAGTAGTAGGATAATAAAGATTTTACACAGCACATAAACCACATCATCTTAAAATATAAGCACAACCTAATCTATGTGCGACTCTAGCATTGACATTTGTAAGATTGTTTACGATTATTACTTTTAATATTAAATTTATAATTTAATATATTAATATTTTTACATAATTATTACTTTATTATTTAATATGTATAGTGGTATTTTTTAGAACCGTGCACTTTTAGCGCTTGGGCAAAAATATTTTATTTTTTCCTCATTCTTGCTTAACTCACAAATGTTGTAATTGGTTATTTGCGACATAAAAATAGCAATATTAATTTGATTGCTGTTTGGTTAATTATTGGTGTTTGATATAGATCTCCCCCGAAATGAATATTAGAGCTCCGTGGCCTAGTGGGTAGACCGTTTGATTCGCACTCGAGAGAGTGCAGGTTCGATTCCCAGGTTGTGGCGTGTACCAATGAGACTTTTTCAGATCTCATGTACATTATACGGACGCTCTAACGGTGAATAAGAACATCGTGAATAAACCCGCACATCGGGTACAGCTAGTATTAATATAATCCTTACTAATGTGTGTTTGTTTGTTGTTCACGTAAAAACTACTTAACCGATCGTCATGATATTTAATTCAGATATATAGTTGACTATGAGGAACGACATGGGATACTTTTCATCACGGGAAAGTTTACGGTTCAATGCATTATAGTAGCTTTTACCCGCTGTACCGCCCGCGTAAATATAGTATCCCCACGGGAACACAACTGTTTCGTGATAAAAAGTAGCCTATATTTCATCAAAATCCGTTCAGTACATTTTGCATGAAATAGTAACAAACATCCATCCATCCTCACAACCTTTCACATTTATTATATAGTAGAAGAATACGAATCCATTTCCCCGTCCGGCGTGCGGCTACCAGTTATTGACCTCTTTAATTTTTTTCCTATTTTGGTCGGCTAATAACACACTCGCGAGATTAATACGAACGTCTAATGCGTGTCATTATGTAGAGTGCGGACTGCGGAGAGAGTCGCGAGCACATTATACAATCTATTCATACACGAAAATGTGATTCGGCGGTTATGAAGCAATGTTGTATTTTTGAAAATCAGACTTTCGCATGTGTATGTAAATTTTATTATTTTTTCAACCTTTATACGACCTCTGTGGCTCAGTAGTCAGTGTTCAAGCCGGAGGTGGCGGGTTCGACCCTCGCCGAAGGGACAAAACGTTTTTCTATGTTCCTGGGTCATGGATGTGTATTAAATACATGTATAGTATCTATAGTAACAATCTTAAATATGTGTTTAGTATAAAAGTATTAAATATATTTCCGCTGTCCGGTACCTGTGATACAACTTCTTCGGGTACTTAGTACAGGACCAGATTGACGTGGTGTGGAAGCGTCCATAGATGTTATTAATGCTTAATAGACAGAATGATGTGTGATGAATTCTTACTCTGGTTACAAATTTTACTTTGCAATATTCATATAGTACATAGTAATGTGGTAAAAACAATGGATTACCTTTAATAATAGGCAGTAAAGGGAGACTCGGGGTTCTAGTACCTAGAACGGCAAAAATAGACGACGACAGGGATTATAAGAAATTAATTACAATAATATCAGTCTGACCGGGACTCGAACCCAATGAGGGTCTTTAAATTCGTGACATCTGACAGATTTTTGACACGACAAGGACCGTCGGGCTACCGAGCGCCGCCTGGTGACTGAAAAATAATCGAAAATTCATATTGACCGTTTTTGATACCACTTACGCCACCAGATGACGCTATGTGCGTTGTGTCTGCCCCCTTACGGCAGAAAAAATATCAAACACCCTCATTCACCAACAACGCAAAAAGTCCTACCATACGTAGCTGAGCCACGCGCTTTGACAATTAAAGAGCGAAATAACTCATATCTTATTACACAACGAAAGAAAAAATATATAAAAACTCAATAATTTTCCGTTTCCCTGGGATAAGCTTGGCTAGATCGTTTTTTCACCCTCAAATCCCCCTGCATACTAAATTTCATTGAAAATGTTGAAGACGTTTCCAAGATTCTGATTATTTATATACAAGAATTGCTCGTTTTAAGTATAAGATGAACCAATTTCCTTTTAGGTGTTTTTGTGAAACATTACCCAACACTGACAATAATATCATACTTAATAGATGCATTATAATTAATTCATTTGATTGCATAAACTTAACTTAACTTAAAGATTATATACACTATACACTAGCTTACGCGGGAAAAAGCTAGTGTAGCTATATATACACTAGCTTTTTCCCGCGGCTCCGCCCGCGTAAATACAGTAACCCACGGGCACACTGTACTTTTTTGGGATAAAAGTAGCCTATGTGTTAATCCAGAACTAAACTACTACCATACCAAATTTCTTCAAAATCGGTTCAGTAGTTTTTGCGTGAAAGAAAAGAAAAAGAAACATCCATCCGTATATCCATCCATCCTAACAAACTTTCACATTTATAATACGATTAATTTTATTGCATAAACTAAACTTAAAGAAAAACAGTTTACACGAATGCAACTTACTTGGGACCTTATAGGAGTTTAAAGCGGCGGCAAGGACTAAGCACTTACCATTAGGTTATTAACTACTCATTTGCCATACCATAAGAACTATGAAACTGATTGCACGTATCAATGATGATAAAAACTCCCCACGTCGATTTAGGTGGCCGGTTTTGTGGAAGCCAGTCCAGCTACGCAGGAGTTATTTCATAGTGTTCAATACACAAGAGCACCTTCCTCACAACCCAGTGGGACTGATAACCGACACGACTGGCGAGTGATGATAATGATGATGATGGTAGGACATTAAGGCTGCGGTTTTGTGATGTTACGCCGAATGTGAGCGGCGAGAGAATTGAGGAAGTCCACCAAGGTCACGAGTAAATCTGGACATTAATATTTATTGCTAAATAATATTAAAATGCACTTCCCGGTGTTATTGTTATAGTAAAGTATCTGGTTGTTGACACCTTCAAAATATTGCATATATAAAATTATTTCAAGTTTTTTTGACAAAAATAGGGATGATCACCACATCAAAATTATTTAATTTCATTAATATACTCAGATATATTGAGGCATTACTACTTGGTAAATGTAAAAATATATGTTTTATGTGTAGTTTAGTAATTAGATACATCTAAAAAGTACAAAAAGTATACATATTGTTTTGCTAAATTAGTAAACAAAGCCTACATCATTAGTTTATTTACATCATATTATACAAAAACATTCATTATGGTAAGTATGAACTTAAAAGCACAAATATCGGAGATATTTACAAGGAAGTTCCTGCGGCCTTATACTTCATACACTTTAACCTAGGCGTGACGTCACAGCTAGGTACGACTATTATGGAGCGTTTTCACGAGACTTGAAATTAAATGAAATGATTTTTTTTTCCAAATGAAACTAAACAAGCTTTTTTCGGAAAGTCAACAGAAAAAGCTACCACCGCGCCGGTTCAACCCTAACCCGCCGAGAAGAACCGGCGTAATAAATACGCACTTATCACTGAAGTCCTTGCGCAATTTTGTTTACAAATCGCTCTACCTTTGAAAGTATTGACTTTTGATATACTGTTTCTTCTGAGATGTTACTCATATATAAGAATACTATTCATTTATGCAATAAAAAAAATTGTCATCTAGCCTAATCCTCGTGTCGCGTATTAACTAAAACACTATCAAAACACTTTTTGCATGTAAAATTATAATGTTCATTCAGCTCAAAAAACATAAAACCTCAATCTAAAACATACAGTTTTATAGTAGGTACTTAAAAATGATCTTAGTCTTTAAAAGAATGTATTTAGTATGTAATCATTAGTTTTAAGTTATTTATATTAGGTAATCATTTTCTGAATGCTTGCTTAGATATGGAAGAGCGTTGTTACCTGATACAGGCTATTGGACTACTAGGTGACTTCGATTTCTCTTTCTTACTTTTGTGACTGTTTTTTTAAGGAAGTAAAGATTTCATTTCACAAACGCGGTTGGATCGCAACCGGCAGCTTAGCTAGGTTACAGCGCCTGTGATAAAACCACCATTGCAAAATTTATCATGAAAGCAGTAATTCTAAAACTTAAAAATATTAATATATTTAAACATTGCAGAATTCATCAAAGGTATACAATATAATTTTATAATGCTACCAAGTATTAATATAATAAATAAAAAAAGCTAGTTTCTTACGCCGGTTCTTCTCGCCGGGCTAGTTTCCGAACCGGTGGTAGGCATCATGTAGACCGACGTTCAGAAAGTGTTTAATAATACCAACTTTGAATAAAAAAAAAAAGCTTTGACTATTTTTGACTTTGACTTATGATATGTAAAATGATATTTAAAAGCTCCGTAAAATTTAAAAAAAAAACATAGTGTCAACTTTTAAGATCTACATTGATTTTTTTACATAAACATCTCTTTCAGTGTCTAATAAGAGGGGGTTTTATTACTTTTATTACTTACTGAAAAACCTAGTAAAGTTTGTCAAAAAAGAGTATGACGGTGACCGCAGAAACTAAAATCATCTTCGACTGTATCGTATTTTATTAAATTACAACGACACAAAATATTGACCTATTAAGACCTGTGTAATAAAGAAATAGGTTGACTAATGAAAAGCAAAAATTAGCGTCTACTCTTACAACTTTAAAATAACTACTTTATATACATACAATACAAGTAAATAAATAAATATATATTAATAATAACATAGAATATTACACGTAATAAATAAGATAAATACACATTAAACATGGTGTTATAACAGTAAGATATTTTAGGTATGTCTGAGATAGTATTCTCTTAGTCTCTTTTTAAATAATGTGCATGTGTAGTTGTACATTCACGGATCTCTGATGGCAAACAGTTCCAGAGTCTGGTAGAGTGTATAGCGAAAGAGTAGGAAAAGAAGTCGGTATTGTGAGAAGGAATTTGGAGTATACGTCTAAAAGATCTGCAAGATTCATCCTGGAGATGGGGAAAAGAAAATAGCTCGTATAGATAAGTAATATATCGCTGGCGAATAGGGATCCATTGTAATTTATTACGGTAATACGAAATATGATCAATATGATCATAGATCAAAAATAATATAAATATATAAAATAAATAATACATTTAAATTAAATATGTCATTCCAATCTTTAAAAGATAATAGATGAATAAAGACGAAAATGTTTTTAGTTCCTGCTGTCACCGCGCCATACTCTTTTTTGCCAAGCTGTAAGTCAACAATTGGTGCATTTACCCTGAATAAAATTGAAGCAATCGGAAAACAATAAACGAAACCTGTCGCGGGTATTATGCTATTTATCACTGAAAAGTCCTTGAAAGGATTCGAACCTACGTACTTTTACAACCATCGCATAGGACATAGAGGCTAACATTTTACCAATATGGATTTTACATTTCCACCTTTTTTGCTTTCAAACTGATACATTTTTTATACAGACATGGGGAAAAGTATGTCTGCATTTCCGGCATCGTTTTTAATCAAATTTAACTACGTTCCGGGGCAAATAATAAAAAATCTCCGATGAAAATGCATATTGAAATGCGGACGCAATTCCAAAATTCTATATTCAAAAAGAGCATTGGTGCGACGTACGCGCAAAAAAACCTACTTCCATATTCCACATCAGATTTTCGAGGCGGCGCAGGACCAATACCATTCGTATCTATCATTCATTAGCACAGCTAGAATCCAATACGACATTTTTTACAATCCCCGGGCACAAAGAGCGGGTGTCCCCCCACACGCACACACAGACACGCTGGTGTGCGCCGCGAAAAACTTGAAAAAAATCCGCCTGACCTGCGCACACACGGAAAAAACCGCGAAAAAAATCACTGACACAAAGAAAGTCTACCGAAAACTTATGTACGAACTTCGCTACACACACACCGCCCGCACACGCACACGGACAAACCCCACAAGCAGGCTGCGCGTGTGTGCGCGAGTGCAGCGTATGCACGCGAGCTAAACTTAGCGCTCTCGTGTGCACTCACAGTTGCAAGAGTCCAAAACTTCGGAGGGACTCCACAGCACGCAACTTGCACGCGTTCCTTCACTCCAAATTAAACTTTAAGACGAGGATTATAATACGTGTATTTCTATAATTAATTATGGAGTTGCGTCCTTCTGGAAATGGGTGTGTGGATGCGCAGCGCGGGTAGTTTTAGTATAAAAGTTGTGGCGCGAGATGCAGCACGAGACGGGTGTATACCGCCATCTCGCTCGCACCACCCGCCGCCCCGAGCGAGGCGAGCGGGGGGAGGGGGTCGTGTCGCGTTGATGAACATTTTTCTCATTTTTTTTCTTATTTTTGCGCGAATCGTTTTTAAAGGGTTTCGTCATAATTGCGAAGCTCCCGATTATGTCCACGACTGATAAGCTCGTACATTTGCAGCTCGCTTCACTAATTGCTGCGTATCTCGTAATTAGTTGCAATTAGTTTTTAATCCGATAATTACCAAAATTATATGACCTAATTGTAATGTGGACAGGTAGAATGCGCTAAAGATTGCGGCTCCGAGATTATTTTCAGAGTTTTCGTTGTAAAAATCACTTAATTAGGCACAACTTAAGATACGAAGTCGTATAAACATTTGAGTTTTCGTACGCAATACGCATGTCTCGAGAGCTACGCCTTGGCGGGAAACTTATTTTCCCGCGTTTTCTCGTAGGCGCCATCACTCGCATATTACGCATTAGAAAACTTTTACTTTCCTTAGTAGCATTAGCAAAATAATTTCAAAGTCTGTATTGATTTAACTGCAAATAATTTAATTAATCGAACAATATCAATGAGGTATATAATTTAAATTATATTTTATATAAAAAAAATTGACACAAAAAATCTACCTACAAAATATAACAAAGACATTAAAAAACAAAAACTTCAATTTTAGGGTAACGCCGGAGACACTGCATCGATATTTGCGAATTGCAACGCAATAATAAACGTAAAGTTTTCCGAAATACCAGCATGAAGCCGATCGGTTTATCCACAGCATCCCGGAGCAAAAAAACGACGTCGTGCGGCAGTCTCGCTGTACGAGCGGCGCGCGCCGCCCGCATACCAGTTTATATTATTTTGTACGTTACGTGTTTGATTTCGCGTAGACTTGGACGGCGGCACATCGCGACATGTGCTCTAAATTGTGATTTCGGACCCTAAAACAAAAATGGAACATCGTGGTATTTCGTCAAACAAAATTTTTTTTACTCGGCAAAAATTCTAAACCGCAACCGTTCAAACTAGATTAATTTTTATTGAAGTTCTTTTATAAGATTTTTTTCGACTTAATTTTTCGATTCAGTTCATCAAACTCATGCAGACAAGGTTTCCGTTTATGTACATTTATTTTTTATAATGAAACTGTAACTACCAAGAAACTGTAACCGACAGACGGATAGAGGAAAGAATAGAAGATGGCCCTTGCTTCTTCTGTGAGCCTGTACTACTCCATTGTCCAGCGAGCTGCGAGGCATTATTTAGAAGACTACTGTCACACAGGTAAGACCAGCTTATCAATTTTTCGCGTTTTTTTTCAGAAATTTTACACTAAAACTCAATTAAAATAAAAAATGCTTCAACGTAAAAGATGTGCCAGCCGCCAATATAACAAACAAAAAAAAGTAAAAAGCGGAAAAAAATATCATTTGAAAAAAAGTTTTATAAAATGTACTCATTCTTCATGTTATTAGTTATAAATTATAATAAAGTAATAATATAATTCTTTAATCTTTATTATCAAACAACAAGTTTTAAAGGTCGAAAAACTTCTGAACGTTTGATAAATGCATGTAAATACAATGCAATTAAATATCTGGAGCGGCCGGCACTAGATATTAATTTTTTAATATAAGCGGGAGGAGAGAGAATCTTGATTCTTATGGGAGACTTGGTACACACTCAATTTACAGTGCCTATATGGGCTAGACATAGTTTACCGTGGCCTACTACTGGCTAATTTACCAGCTACTCTTTAAAGTAATCAGAACCGTCAGATCTGTCACTTTTTCTTAATTGGTGGACGATTAGTGATTATTGTAGCAATCAACATTTATGTTGTAAGTTTTTATTCTGAAAATCACTCTACCCGGGAGTAGTGTACCACATGGTACAGTTTATTCGGGGATACTTGGTCAAAACATTTCAAATAATTTTTATGACCTAATTTCCTTCATACAGGTCGTAAAATTACAAAAGGGGGATCAAGTGTCCCTAGTGTTCCCTCCTTGCTCCATATTTTGTCAAAAATTATGCACAGAAAAGTACAATTACTTATATTTCTAAGGCTCCTTACATACATACATAGTTTAATGTATAGTTTTTTTTAAATAATTGCCTACTTACCTACTTTATTTATTCACTCTATTACAACAAATTTTAAGTAACTTTATTCGTTTGTTAAACGAATAACGATACTTCTAACTTTTTATCCGACTGCGCCAGAAGGAGGGTTATATTTTTCAAGTGTGTGTATGTTAATTTCTTTGCCACGGTCTAGAGCCTAAACGGCTTGTCGCATTGAGCTTGAGAGGTATCATTAGATTCATCTTAGTAGTGAGAGTGTACACGTTTCACTTTTTGTAATGTTTTAAAAATAACTATGGTCATATACCTAATCTTATATCCATCGCTAAGAATAATATTTTTAAATGCCGACAGTCAGTCAATTAATTTTTGAACATTGACCTAGCTATACCTAATATTTCGTACCATAAGTCGTAGCTGGTCGTATTCGTTTATTTTCAGCGCTAGCTTTAGTAGCGCTCGTAGCGCGCTCCATAAAAAATAAATACATGCCTCAAACTGCAAGTCGCGAAACCTAGATAATCAAAGTCTAAGCCTTAGTAGCGTCTAAAAGTCGCCGCGCCGCCACCACAGAAGCAACATGGTAATTTAGATAAAACTGGATGTTTCCCGCGACTTCCTGCGCGCAAAAGGAAATCCCGCAGGGACTGTACATTTGTTCGAGATAAAAAATAGCCTATGTGCTATCCCGTGATCTACTCTATATCTGTGCCAAATTTCATCAAAATCGCTCTAGTACTTTCGGAGCCTATTCAATGCAAACAAACAATTCTTTCCTCTTTATTATATCAGTAAGTATAGATATCATATTATGTATAAGAAATGATAGCTATAACGATTATGATTATTAAACCATCATTATTAATCTGTTGTTAATCACAAATCCCGGGCATAATAATATAATGCAGGCACAAAAAGTAATTCTTACAATATAATACACGTGATTGCACATTAATTACCTGCGTTTGGGCGGGTACTGTCGCGCGCGACTTTCATTCAATAAAATATTATTTAATTTAAATTAACGTACCTATTCTTATTTGTTTCGTTTCGTTTTAATCAACCTAAAATGTTATGCTGTTATGGTCTACCTATTTCTTATTATACAATATTAGTTGCTAAACTGCTATGACAACTTTAACGGAAAATTATTTTACAGACTCAGAGTAAAAATACTGTTTTCATGGCAACAATAGATTTCTACTGAGATTTATAATATTACAATATCTTTCATCTAATCAATTTTTATATTATTACGTCAAAACAAAATAGTATATTTCTTTTTTACAAACACAATTTGCATATAATTGCCCTGCTGAGATGGATTCTCAAATAATGCATTGACAGCCTCACGTCATCACTTTTATCTTACTAATCCATAATTTTTAGTTTAGACCGTTTTTTTGTTACCAAGTTTACATATGCCCACGCAAACGCCAAATACAGATTTGTCGCTCATAACAGACAAATTAATATGATGTGGGTTGACTAAATATTTGTAAAACAGTTAATTTTATTGAAATTGTAACATTAAACACATACCCGTACCCATATTTGCAAAGTAGGTATTCTTACAGAGAAAAATTTAAATAACAATGAGTGTGTACTAAAAACCTGTTTTATAAAATCTAGTAGAAAATTTTAAACATATTAAATATACAACATTCTGTACATACAATATTCTGTACATATTTCAAGCATCTTCCTGCTGCCGTTGTCAATGTCGAACAAAAAACGCTCCTCTTTTTAGCCCCTCAAATTTTATTTTATTATGTTTTTAGTATTTGTTATTATAGCGGCAACAGAAATACATCATCTATGAAAATTTCATCCGTCTGGCTATCACTTTTAAGGAGATACAGCCTGGTGACACACAGATGGACGGATAGACAGCAGCGAAGTCTCAGTATCCGGTCCTATTTTTACCTTTTAGGTACAAAATTCTAAAAAGATAATCTGTGTGCTTTTAGCCGAAGACTTGATGTATTCAGTACTTAATGTATACATTTTATTTTTTATTCTAATTGTAGGCAATTATACAATTAATGTTACTTATCAACTAACAAAATAAAAATTCTTTGTCTACAATAATTAATCATAAAAGGCATGCAAAAATACACCTTACAATTACAATTCATACCAAATAATCAGTGTTAATAATAAAAATTATTTCAAAGCCTTTTACATGTTTATATATCCAAGAATTATTTCAAAATTCAATCTTATTACTTGTATAATCACTTGTGCCGGCGGCTGTACCGGCCGGACTTGTCTCGGGTGTATGTAAATGCGGTGCATCTCGCAAAGTTCAAGGCCGCGATTGTGCAAACTTCGTCTACCCCAACTTTACCACGCGACTGTATCGTGACTTTTGTTCGAATTCGTTTTGTATTTGTAATTGATTAACTTAAATGTACCTGGGTAACCGAGCTTTGCCCGGAGTTCTATTAAAATTAAATAAATAAAAAGAATCACAAAAATATTTATCTGACCGGGATTCGAACCCGGAATGTGGTTTCCGAATTTTAGAACAAGGCAAAAATTATACTTTAGCATACAAATCTGCCAATCGGACTGACGTAATGGAGTCGAAGTTATTGATACATTGTTGCACGTCGAAAGAAAAAAACATATTATGTTGCTTAAAAATGCGCAGTTTTCAAGGATAAGACCTAGGCTAGATCGATTTTTCTCCCCCAAAACTCCTAGCATACTAAATTTCATGGTAATACTTGCAGCCGTTTTCGAGATTTCGATTATATATATACAAGAATGTCTCGTTTAAAGTATAAGATACTACTTTTTATAACGGCAAAGTGTTTTGTTTCCGCAGAATTTCCTTTTGCACACACAAAGTCGAGGGCGACATCTAGTTGAATCCTAATCAACTCAATGGCAAAGTTGCAACAATTTCTTTCGATTTCCTACGTGTTGTGGTTAGCCGTTCACGGTTCAACCAATCAGCGCGCGAGTGCGTTCCGTTGTACAATTTGACGAATTCCAGTTTGTTATATTATAATATAACGAAAAATAATGCGCAGAATTGTAAGGAGCATTTTTATTTGACAATCTGTCGAAATATTATAATATCTCTAGTTATATTACAATCTAACTGTTTTTACAATTTTACGGTGACATGTATACAAATAAATAAAATTGAAGTGTCTGTTTGTAATTTTAATGAATCGGTATTAACAGCTTTTCACTAAATGCATATGAAAGTATATACGGTACTTCCAATTAAAAATCAATTTTTAAAATTTTTGTTTGTCCGTCTGTCTTTCTGTTTGTTCCGGCTAATCTCTGAAACGGCTGGACAAATTTACACGGGACTTTCACTGGCAGATAGCTGAGGATATAAGCCTTATAATGTGTAACTTAGGCTACATTTATCTTAGGGTTCCGTTAGAAAAATAGGATTCCGTTTATGTTACTTCTACGCATACGAAGTTGCGGGCACCAGCTACTTCTAAATAAGAGCAGCTCAAGTTACTGTCACTCTGTTTCAGTTTACTGCCAGTTTGACTCAGTGGCAATCAAGCCGGAGATCGCGGGTTCGAATCCCGCCAGGGGACAAAAGTTTTCTGTGTTCCTGGATCATGGATGTGTATTAAATATGTGTATTTTTCTAACAAAAATCTTTAATATAAGTATAGTATAAAAAAAAGTATTAAATATATTTCCGTTGTCTGGTACCCGTAACACAAGTTCTTCGGGAACTTACCACGGGACCAGATTGACGTGGTGTGAAAGCGTCCATAGATACTATTATGATTATACTTAAATGGTACAGTTACCTGGTAACGGCTGCGGTCAGCGGTGATCAGAGGTGGTTAGTGGCATTTGGTGGTGGTCGTCATTAGAGTGACTTCCACTTCACGCCACAGTAACTGTCACACTTAACTCCTAAGTAATTGGTTAACTTTAACAGAGGCGTGACAATAATTTTACGAGAAACGGTCAGCGGATTTTGAGATTAAGAAATGTTTTTTTTTGTTTGTCTGACGCCTCGTTTACCATCTTTAATTATTTACTGATCCTACTAATATTATAAATGTGAAAGTTTGTGAGGATGGATGGATGGATGGACGTTTGTTACTCTTTCACGCAAAAAGTACTGAACGGATTTTGTTGAAATTTGGTATGGCAGCTTGAGCTCGGGATAGGCTACTTTTTATCCCGAAAAAATACAGTGTTCCCGTGGGATACTGTATTTACGCGGGCAACAGCTAGTTTCATAAGCGTGAAAGTTTGTATGTGAGGATGTGTGGATGTTTTGTTACTCTTTCACGCAATAAAGGTGAGACCGCACTAAGCGTAACTACGCGGCAGCGGAGCGACGGGACGCGGCACGACACTACATACACTACACGAGCTACACGCCACCGCGCGTCAAATTTGGTGAGTTGGTCAACTTTGTCGCGCAGTGCCGCGTCGCGTAGTTCCGCTGCCGCGTAGTGCGTTATATCTCATACAATTTCATACAAAGAATATATTTTGGCCGTGTCGTGCCGCGTAGTTCCGCTGCCGCGTAACGCCTAGTGCGGTCCCATCTTCACTACTAAAAGGATGATTACAACATTTGGTATTTTGGACTCCGGATTAACACATAGGCTACTTTTATCGCAGCGAAATGTACGATTCCCGCGGGATTTGTTTTTGCTCTTTCGAAGTCGCGAGCAACATTTAGTGGGAAATAAAGTTAATAATATGATATATCTATATATCTATTTATAATCTATATAAATAAAAGGCAAAGCTGATTGACTGATGTATCAACGCACGGGCCAAACCCTTAAGGCTAGAAATTTGAAATCTTGCACACGTATTCCTTATATGACGTAGGCATCCACTAAGGAAGGATTTTTCAAAATTCAACCCCCAAGGGGGTAAAATAGGGGATAAAAGTTTGTATGAAACTTTTATTCCTTTGACATATTATTTGCATGATATTTCGTATGAATTGAGTACGGAATAAATAATATGTTACGTATTTTAGTGTTTTCTAAAATGAAACCCCTAAGAAAGTAAAATAGGGGATGAAAGTTGTAAATTATTATAAAGATATCGTTTAAAACCCAATTTCAAGCGGGCGAAGCTGCGGGCAAATGCTAATCTAAAATATACAATTATTAATTAAATTTTCAATAAAATGACTCTTTTTTTATATAATAATAATAATAGCCCCCACACCGATTTCGGTGGCGGTGTCTGGTTTCGTTGAAACCAGGCCGGCTTCACAGGAGCTATTTTATAGTGCCTGAGTGTGTGCGCAGTACACAAGAGCACTCTCTCTTCCTTTAGCCCAGTAAATAAATAAATAAACATTTATTTGACACAATGAGACACATATTACACCACAAATAAAACATAGACTTACCTACCTACAAAAATCATAAAAACAGGGCAGTAAAATCAACATAACATGGATAAAAAAAATATATTAACTCAAACAAAATTACGTACCATGAGTAGGGGCAGGTACGCAAGAGATACTATTATGGATAGGAAGGTAGGTAGTGTAGCCTAACTGTCAAAAATGACCGCTCATGCGTAACACCACAGTGAGACGAATAACCGACACGGCTGACGGGAGATCAGGCGCAGGACCGACTTTTTACATGCCCATACGATCAAGCGATCAGCCTGCCTCTTTTTTGCATACACCTTTTTTAACTTTGCAGCTTTTCCAAATGACATGGTACAAAAGAAAACATTAATTAAGTACTAGCTTTTGCCCGCGGCACCGCCCGCGTAATTACTGTATCTCATGGGAACACTGTACTTTTTCTGGATAGAAAGTAAATAGTAGCCTACAAGTTAATCCGTAGCTTAAACTACTACCATATCAAATTTAATCAAAATCCGTTCAGTAGTTTTTGCATGAAAGTGTAACTAAAATCCATCCATCCATTCATCCTCACAAATTTTCACATTTAGTAGTAGGTAGTATAGTGTGATTTATAATAGTAGTAAGATTGATATATGACAGACTAGCAGAAAAACTTACCAATATGAAGCGTACCATCAGGTATTAACCCAGACCGTTTACTCACGTGCTACGCCGCTCACGCGCTACGCCGCGATTTCGTAAATTTACAAACACACGATTAGCATTTCCGGTGATTGTAGTTACTCAACGAATACTTAATACTGCCTGCATTTGTAATTGTAACCTTACAACCACTTTTAATAATAAAATATTCAGCTACTTTACTACAACTTTATAGTAAACAGATACTGCGCACGCGCGAAACATAGTAAATGTTAAAATTGTAGCCGGGTACATTTTAAAATTGCAAGTCCTTAATAAATAATATAGCTTATTTAAAAAAATATAGATTTCTGTATACCCTCCAGCACATAAACATTAATTGTGCCAAATATTATAGTCCTCCGTTCGCACAGTTCTCGTAAAACTCTACTGAAAGTTTTTGCTTCACGTCTTAATATTAATAATGATAATGATTCGTATCGACGAAACGTGTACCCGGGCTCATAGTTAAAACAAAGTTTTTTATTACAATAATATAAACTTATATAAAGTTTTGAGTTACACATAAAATCTTACTAATAAATATATGTACGGTGTCTTATGACACCGCAGGATTTTTTACTTCAGCTTTTACACAGTCAGTACGCGTTCACAATTAGCAAGCACCGCGTGTACTCCCCAGCACCTTTATATCATAGAAAATCTTATTTGGGAAAGTTAATAAAAGTAATTATCGGGCAAATTCGGTTTTATTAGCCAACTTCCACATAATTTGGCCCATAAAATATTAGGTTTATATCGAAGTTTTCACTAGCCGCTCGGGCTGAGTGTTGGTAAACACGTCCGCAGATAACAGTTGAATTTTGAGCTAGTGTGCGTTTTGTGGTTTCGCTTTCGGTATGCATAATAGAGAGCGTGCATAGTTTTTTATTGGCTTTTCGAAAAGTACATAATAATCCAGGAAATATTGTCTTTGCAATGTCATATTGACATAAAAAAATGAGATCGTTGGAGAGCATTAAAAACGCTCTTTACAAAAAAAATACGCACGAGTGACGACACAGCAATTGAAAATGTATGAAGATAAATACAAAATTGCATTTTTATTAACTTAGGTAAATACTGCGGTTATGTATATCATTGTTAATACAAAAAAGGTTAAAAATAACGAGGCTTTGAGCAGTAATTATCGTTTTTTAGTTCTGTAACTTTTTAATTTAGCAACTGATTACTGTACATAAACATAGTATTTAAGTTAGTAAAATCAAATTTGTATTTATCTTCATACATATACATTATAATATTTTTTGTATACAGCGTTTTTTAAGTTCTCCAACGATCTCACTTTTGTAATGACTGTATTTCGTCAACGGTTGATCATAGGTATGCCATTGCTAACACAATATTTCCTAGCTTGTTATGTACTTTACAAAAAGCCAATAAAAAACTATGCATGTCTTATGGTAAATAGTAAGATCGGTCTCAAGTCTCACCTGATGAGATGAAAACTAAATAATTTTTTAGTAACTTTTACGGATTTTACAATGTTGAAAACTACCATTAGGCGCACTAATAAAATGATGTAACTAATTTGTAATTGATTTGAACCGTACAGTTATCTCGTAATCAATTATAACAGTAACCCACGGGTTGTTTCGACAAACTCCACGGTTAATTATAAAGTGTTTGCAAGAAAATAAACGAAATTTTTATGCTTTGGTTAGTTAAGTAATAAATAGAGTCTGGATCGTTGGCATTTCTCAGGTGGAAATAAAAATGTTTATTATAAGCGAAGAATATAATATTACTAAAGTACTGTAATAATACAATGTAATATAATAATATCTATGGACGCTTTGACACCACGTGAATCTGGTCACATGGTAAGTTCTCGAAGAACTTGTGTAACGGGTACCAGACAACGGAAATAAATTTAATGCTTTTATGCTACACATATTTTTAAGACTTTTATTATATTATACACATATTTAATACACATCCATAGCCCAGGATCACATAAAACTTTTTATTCCCTCGGCGGTATTTGTACCCGCGACCTGCGGCGGCGCGGCGACGCGTTAACCACCGAGCCATAGAGGAGTACAAAAGTACTTGAGTTCATACCTATATTATAACTATACATTATACAATATTTTAAAACATATTATGCTGATAATATTTAAAATGCTTAGTGCTACCAAACCCAACAAACTAAAAGTACAATCGCTTACACCAGTGGATTTGTCTACATTTCATTTCCTAAAAACCAGTCACTCTTATGTGCACTCCTAATCTTACCTGTTTTTATTATATATTATTTATATTATATATTATTAATATAATAATAGCTTATATAATCCTATATCCTTAACACCCATTAAGGCAACGTGGCCGGTTTCATTCACGCAGGAGTTATTTTACAGTACCCATGTGTGTTCGCAGTACACAAGAGCACTCTCATCTCCTTTACTCTCGAAACCCAGTGGGACGGATGACCGACACGACTGGTGAGAGATCAGGCGCAGCTCCGACTTTTTACATGCACATCCGACGCATCTATAACTCAATAGTCAAAAAAAAAGAAAATCGTCTAACGGCCGAATACTGAAACGCTAATCAAAATTAAAAGCCCTCCTATTCACAGGCTGTCGCTCTCTCTGATAGCCGAAATGACAAGGACAGCATGTGACTCGAGTGTCACTTAAGTTAACTATCGTTCTAGTATTCGGCCGTAAGTTCCCAACTCCCAACAAAGACTCAACAAACAATCGAGTAGGGTAAGTCGCGGCAAGTTGGCACCTGCGAGGGTCTCCCCCGCCCTCGGCCATGACCTTGGCCGCCCTTCGCCCTCCGCCCTATCCGGGTCAATACGCACTAGTGCGTGCCCCCGGATATACTAATTTTAATGTGACTTTGTAATTTTTTAATTTTCTTTTGCGGTATCAGAATAATTTCTGTTATACATTGGTGTGAATTATTGCAACTTGTAGATGTGTTGAAGATTTTTTTGACAAAAGTAGAAGAGTAAAAGAAGAGAGATTGACAAAAGTGCAAGGTTTTCCGTGTAACGCTTCTTTTTGAGCGGACGAACCATTTCTTCGAGTTTTGAATTCATTTATCCTATCTATCTATAGTATTGAAAAAGTTTAAGATTCGTCTTACAGTGAAGTAACTAATAACAAGTACTTATCTGTGCAAAAATCAAACAGCAATCCCAAACAAATCTGCCTGAATGAAAAACCTTTGGAATATAAACATGTATATCTCGGCAAACTAATAACACTCTGTGGCAAGAATGAAGAAAAGGAAGTAGAACGGCGAATAGATATTTGTTGGAAAAAATTCTGGAGCCAAAAATAAATCTTAAAAGGACATTTATCACTTCACTTTACTCACTGAAAGGAAAGCCCAGGAAAGAACTGCATGGAGGCCCAGAATGGGGTTCCAATAACTGCATAACTGCACTGCAGCTACTGAAACTAAGAAAGGCTTATTATTATTATTATGTTTATAATTTTTTTTTATTTCTATTTTAGTGGTATTTTACTAAAGCTGCGGGCTTGTGGCCAAGCAACTTCAGGTAAAGTATAAAATTAAGTAATGGACAAGAATTTCCTATCAAAGTAAATCGCATTTTTAAAACACATCAATAAACTAATTTAAATATTAACCATCGAACAAAAGTAATTTAAACGTAAGGGCTATCTGGTCCTTAATTCGTTTATACACCAATCATCCGCTTCCCGGAGCGTGACCAGAACAGATGATCCTTTACAAAGCATAGACAACCCTCATAGAACCATAGACACCCCACATATCTCTCTAGTATGCCTATAGTTTCCCCCATCACAATATGTTGACACTACAAATTAGAACCCCAAAGGTAATGGGGGTTCCTATTTGACTTGTATGTTCTGAGATCATTATTTAGATTTTTGGGGACCTAGCAATTCTGGCATAATTTTTTAAAAAATTTGGGCGCAATGTATTTACATAATGAAATTGACTAAAAACCTTGAAGTCTACTTCGACGGCCTGTGAAGTGTGTGTACTGATGGCCGACGGGACAGTGGTTGGCGGGTCGGCTCCCAAGCCAAAATCAAAAATACATAATGGTTAATATTCTACCAATATTACATTAAGAACAAAATAACACAAATTTATGATATACAAAAACCACAACGTCACCCATTGAATATACGTTAACGTTTGTCAATCTGTCAGAACATTTTTTTTTACTTTTTTTCTATTTAAGAGGCAAAATAATAAATAAGAAGCTATATGTTTCAATACATAAAATAATATAGCTGTCTCTCACATTATCGCGCGCGATAAGCAACATCGTATCGCATAATGTGAAAACGCTCTAATACGTGAAGCAAAAATTACGTTTTCACGGTTATGAACCTATTTTAAGTCCGCCATATGTTGCTTAAACATTTTTATGACTCACAGAAATATAAAAAACATTGTTATTTGCATACAAAATTCTCGAAAATTAAAAAAATTATAATTTTTGTACTGTACAGTACCTATACTTTACATACATACTTAACGCTCTGTAAACTATACTTTTGCTGTAACATACGATGCAAATTATTCCGTAAGCGTTTTAATATTATAAAATACAATTTAAATTCAATATTTTTTAGAGAGTGGCGGGCGGCGGCGGGTTCTTTTGATATTCAGAAGATATGCGACTCTGCAGATTTTGACAGTGTGTAATTTGTTTAGGTCCATAGGGATTTATCCAATAGAAACGTGCAAAATTAGAGACATTTTTGCTCGCTCGCTCCGCTTGCTCTCTTTCAACGTACAGAACATTATAATGTTATTTCGAATATATTTTTGTACTTTATGGACTTATTTGCGCTGTGAATTATTACAAAGAATAAACCCTTTAGGATAGGTATTTGTTACAAATGAAATTAGAACAAATGAAAAAAAAAATTATTTATCTCATTTTATCCTGCGAAATTAGAGTAATTTTTGCTCGCTCGCTCCACTCGTTCGCTATTAATGTACAAAAAATTAATAATAATAATTAATCATTATAATATATTTTTATTAAAGAATACACACTTTCAAATAGCTTCTTGGTACAAATTACTACCAGGACAATTGTAAAAAAATACTCTTAATTAGTATTATATAAGAAGAGTAATTTTGAGAAGGAAGTTTGGGGGGGGGGGAGAATAAAATAGCCTATGGGCGCCAAATGTGTAAATCCAGCACTGTGAATATCATAAACAAAATTAACACATTTTATTGTATATTTAAGAGGCACAAAATCCCTAAAAAACTAAACTAAAAATTTAAATATTATGAATTATGGTCGAATTTCGACCAGAGGGCAATCTCTAGTAATATATAAACGTCTATAGATATTATTATTACATAAGTCTTAATGTGTTGTGATCAATGTTCGCTAACTTTACATATTCCTCAGTCAATATTTCGTTTATATTTAGGTGACTATTTGGTGTGTGTCTACTTTCATGAGCGTGCAAACTGTGTTACAAAGTACGAGTATACATCCACTGGCTGGCATGCAAGGTTTACGCGCTAGGTGCGACTTGCGACGCTCAAAACTTTTAGATTTGTTATCTGCACTTAATCGTTAACTTCTTTCGTTCACTTTATTTTATAAGGTTAATAATGCATTTGTTTACTTATCATAGATCTTTTATCATATCTTTAATTAACAATATCGTGTACTTTTTAAAAGTTTTATTTACGAGTTTACGACCACCGTAGAAATGCGTTTTGTCTACACAAGAATGGACATATTTATTTATTTGTTTATTTATTATGGTTACGAGCAGCGTATACATTAAAACAATCACAATCAAACACTTTACAAAAGATATAAATAACTAGCTTTCTCCCGCGGCTCCGCCCGCGTAAATATAGTATCGGGTGTCCCACGGGAATTCTGTACTTTTTCGGCATAAAATTAAGCCTATATTTTAACCCAGAGCCTAAACTACTACCATACCAAATTTCATCGAAATCAGTTCAAGTCGAGTTCAGTAGATTTTGCGCGAATAAGTAAAAAAACATATATCCATCCTCACAAACTTTCACATTATTATAATAAATAGTATATATACAAGGCTGATGCACACGCCTTTATAGACAACACAACATTCGCAAAACAATACTGACATACTGCCAGATTGTGTGGACAACAACAGAGTTCCATTATCCATATGCCATTTTGTCTATTCTTCCGTAGAAAGGAACCATTTCTACGGTAGGATACGGTAGAATACGCTAGCATGCCCGAGTAATGAGAAATTGAAACATCATCAAACAACATCCTCCAATGCGCAGTCAAAGACACATCCGGTGTACAACTTTTCGACCTTATTACTCGGCAATAGGGTTCATAAGTGGTAGAACTGATCTGCCGTCGACTGTATATAATTTGATCCAAAAAAAATTGGACGTACTTTATAAAAAAGGACTTACATACACAAACGAAAGGGAAAGGGAAAATAGATTGAGTAAAAGATTTAATCAAAGTTCTCGGGATATCCAAGATTTTTTCAATTTTTCGTCCCTTTCTCTTTCGTTTGTATCTGTGTCTCCTTTCCCTGTTTATTTGAAGATGATATTAATACTTTAGATGAAGTCGTCCAATTCATATTGGATTAAGATCTTTGATAAATGTAATAACCAATTGTCAACTAAACCCAAAAACCCAATTCTCGTCATTAACTTACACTTTCATAGTACTTTTATTGAATTATAAATGAATCGTATGGATATTATAAACTGATTTTTGAAGTTTGAACCAATCAAAACGGGTTTGACGTTGGTTTGACATTTATGAGAATACCATTTTGCAGTTTTAACATATCGGGACTGGATTGAAACAGTATTATTGCGGGATTTAATTAGCAGAATCGATCTTCAGGAGTGGAGGCAAGAAGTCCTACGGCTTTTATTTTCTCATTCATTGCAACTAACTTTATGGTAGAGATAAAACGATATAAAAAAGTAGGATTTACTTAAAAATAAAAATACAAACTATTTATGTAAGTATTGTTCAGAATGTAATATATTGTAATGTAACTTAAATAAAAAAGAAATTGTTTAGACTTTAACATATTATAATGTAAGTTAAAAAAAACCCCCGAATCGTCAAATAGTAAACAAGATAATAATGATGAATTATAGCTTAGAACACTCTCGATTATGCCAGCTTTCAAACAAAGAAAACTTGATCAAAATCGGTTCATCCGTTTGGGAGCTACGATGACACGGACGGACACACAGACACAGAGGCGCACACGTCAAATTTATAACATCGACCTCTGTGACTCAGTGGTTAGCGCGTCGGCGCTTAAGCCGGAGGTCGCGGGTTCGAATCCCGCCGAAGGGACAAAAAGTTTTTCTGTGTTCCAGGGTCTTGGATGTGTATTGAAAATAGTATAGTAAAATACTTAAACATGTGTATAGTGTAAAAGTATGAAATATATTTCCGTTGTCCGTTGTGTTATAGTTCTTCGGATACTTCGGATACTTAGTATAGGTGGTGTGGAAGCCTCCATAGATATTATTATTCAATTTTTTTCGTCGGGAGTTAATAACCAAATCAATGATGCAAACCCCACCAAGTCCTGATGTCACCAGTGTCTGGCATTGACCGTGCATTACGACTTCACTTGACACCAATGAGACAGACAGACACGTCTGGGTTCAACGTATGTACTCATCATCATCCGATGATTATCATCACCATCGTCACATAAGAATATCCCCGCATCACAGATGGCGAAGATACTATAACATTTTACTTTCATATAAAACATCGCTTGCTATTATACAGTTTGTATGAACTATCATAGTATACTATATATTTTCATACTGTAATATTATGAAATATATCCAGGCATCTTAAGATAAAATATTATAGTATCTTTGCCGTCTGTGAAGCGCTTTCAAATTATTTATTTAATTTGTCGAACTTATCTTGACGTACTGTCGCCGACACAACCGGTGTGCCACATTTCGATCCTATAACTAAAGCATTGATGTTAAAAACTGGTACACTAGATCTGTTATCGACCGTACATATCAATACGTGCATAGTACTAACGTTAATCATTATCATCACCGTCACAACTTACATATACACAATATCGGCAAAGTTCCTGTTCGACCACTTCATGAATATTTTCCGTTGCACTAGGTCACCTCAAACTATTTAAACATGAAGGAAGCGATGGCATCGGTTGCAGATGTGGCTGAAATCCGTATGTGTGCGTGCGAACGATTCATCGGCGCTGCAAAGTGATTGATCTTATGCCTGGTCGAGCGGCAACTTGTTCGATAGCACCTATCGTCATACAATTATTTTCATACTTGTCACTATCGTTATTGCTGTCTCTATGTCTCCTTGTCTAACATTATTATGAGAGTAAAGGCTTCTTTGCAAACAGTCAACCCTTAATAATTCAAAGTTTAATTTTATTAAGCAATTAAAAATTTAGTTTCTTTTAAACATTCATAAATAATAATTAGTATATATTATATACAGGCATATAAATGCTATTCGTGTGAAAGTCTGTGTAGATATGACGCTATTTGTTACTATTTTACGCAAAAACCGCACACCGGGCTTAAATAAATTTGAAATTTCTGCATTTAGTTGTTAATAAAAATACACATTTCCTGTGATTGATTTGATTAGTACTTATAATTTTCTCAACGATTCAAAATATGTACAACAGTTGCACATTTGACTAATAAATGCGTGACATACAAATTATAAAACGCGATCAAATCAATCGAGCGTCTTGTTTATCGTAATTCATTTTAATAAATGCCTCCTTTCATGGGCACAAGTTCAGTGGCGGGTGCGTAATTAGGAACGGAAGTGCGCGTGACGTCACGTCCGGAGTCAATTGAGCCACTTGTTACTATTAGCCAGGTCATGGTTCTGCCGTTCTTACATATTTATAGTTGCTGTTTTGATCATTCGTTCTCATTGACCGGAAACTTACCGTAATGTTGCTTTTTTTTTCTTTATAGAATTTGCTGATTTTAAAGCAAGTAAGCTAACCACATTGGATAAGTGTCAAGAACATATTCATTTCAAACTTCGACCATAGTGTACAATCTAATATTCCCCTCTATACTAAATTCTAAAGATACAATTTAATTAATATTATGTATCTAGCAATATATAATATTAATTAAATTGTATACTATGGATTTCTGCAAAGTAACGCCTGATTCTATTAACTATATTCTAGACATAAATATACCACATCTTGCTAATTTTTAGATACGAGTGTTCATACTAACGAAAATCTCTACTTTTGATCTTTAAGTAAGCGATATTTACTTATACATAGGAACTTAAATACAATCAATTAATACAAATTTAAATTGTGAGCCTATTACATCTTCATCTCTAAAATAGTAACATTTAATTAATTTCTGACCCTAATAGCAGGTAAATTTTATTGTTTAACGTCTAAGCTAACTCAACAATTCACCTCAACTAAGGCAATCGGTAGGCCTTGCATACACTATTCAAGCCACTAATTACTCCCATATTTACTTTTCCATTCATCAAATCTCTTTGATACGACTTAACTGTATCCTTTAATCCCCCGGGCGAAGTCTAACTATCTCTCGTTAAAAAGGGGTCTAATGATTATTAATAAAAAACATATCTTTATTAAGCCGAAAAGCTGCATTCGGAAGACAAAGCGGACTATTACGGGCTGGATTAGCCCTATTGACACTGCGTTACCAATTAAAAAGGGAGGGTCGTGCTTTTTCGTCTCGGTTTTTTCAGCAGACACTTTTTCAGGCCGCGAGCGCTCCCCCCTGCCGAGCGCGGGAAAATCAATAACGCAGCACTTTTTTCCGCGCGTAAACCGTGCAGCGGTGTGGGACACACACACACATACAACTGCACTGACAGGCTTTTTTCTTTTGCCATTAAAATTTGTTTCGCTAACGCTGTATGCACCTGGGGGATACGGATAGTGATGTATTGTTTCGTGAAAAAAAAACAACGATGCTTTAAAAAGTTTTATTTCATAGTGATTTATTCCAAACAGCCGTTTCTCTTCATTACAATGATATAATGATGGATTTAACGGTGCAATTATTATATAGCACTCATCGTAATATTTTATTTAAATATCTGTTTCTTTAATAAATCTTCAAAATTAAGGTTGACCATTTTGACTCCTGTTCTGTAGCTTTTGTGTGACAGAAACAAAGTAGTTGGGCTTTGTTTCGCTAGAAATAAGTAACAATACTTTCATTACACTAAAAGGCCAAAAGACTTTAATTACAAGCTGCATTTCAAGTATTCAAGCTCGTAACAAAAAACACAATAACTTTTTAATGGATTGTAAAGTGAGGACCAGATTTTTGCCAGACGTAATTCTAGATTTAAAAAGATTAAGTGAAACTCGACCTTGGTCGCGCTTCCGCGGTCCATAACCAACATGGAACAAAGGAGTAACATATTTTCATATATCTAATTCCCACTGCGACCGCACATCACTAATTGCTAACGCAGACTAACGTAAAAAAGCATCACATTTAAAAAAGGTTTGCACATTTTTATTTCGAATCGTCCGTGACAGAAGTGTTTCCGTCTCGCTCGCGCCGCATTGTTGCCGTACACGAGTACATCTCGTCATCAGTCCATCTTTGTCTGGCGTGCTTTTTTTGAATGTGCAAAAATATAAAAACGCCGAATCGGGCGGGGTGGCCCCCACAGCGTGAGCCAGTGTGTGTAATGGTTCTTATAGGGCTATGCCCGATCATAAGTCAATACGATATAGGTATTAAATGCAGCGTTGTAAACAGGAAGACATTCGCAACAATAAATTCGAATGATATTATAATGGATGTAAAGCTTAATTCCAAATAAAATGTCCATTACATGTAGATTATGCGTGCTTCAATTTATTGCAGTATTAATTGAAACATGGAATTGCTATTATTGAAAAGAGATAACTATGAAACAGCATTTAAAATATTGTTTCAATACTAAAAGGTAGGCCATTATTATCTATTCAAACATGAGTTAATTTATAGTCAAGTTTATAGCATTTTCCAATGCAATGACCACAAAAAAAACAAAGAATGACCAATCTCTTACCTTTTGAATCTAGACATAATTTTGTAAAAAAAAAACACAAGAAATGGTAACAAAGTGACTTTTTTCTTTTTTTAAGTTGAACTGAGAGAAATTAGTCGATAATCTTTACAAAAAGATGAGCTTTCACTTAGATAGCACCTTTCACCGTTACTGGTCTGTTAATATGTGACAATATGATTGTTAAATTGTCTGTACTACATAAAATATACTGATAATTAATCACTACATCATTTATTGTAAATTGTGTAAAAAGTGTGATGAATGTACTTATTTCATAATTTGTGTTATAATATATTTGTAGTTAATCACAGGCAGAATTACAAGGAAGATAAATTAATATATTTGTTGAGAAACTTTACATTCCTTCAAATCCCTTTGTATAATTTACATAAAATACGAATTTCGCAATTTGGCGCGAAACAAGTATTTTATTTCGCCGTATTAAAAACAGAACTGTCAATGTCAAACCGTATTTGATTTTAGATTAAGATGCGGATAAAATACGATCATTTTCCGTTGTCACTGGGTGGATAAGACAAAAAAAGAAGGAAAAAACCTCCGTCGACCTCCGTATCGTTTTGTTGCGATCGTGCCCGGGCCTCCTTCTTACCTCCTAACATACTTTCTTCTATTTTTAATCCCTCCATACTTAACTTTCTCGACTTTGAACACTGTTTCAGTGGTTTATTTTGTGCTTGGAAAAGTGTATTTATTTATTAAATTGTAGCTTCACCAATTGAACATCTTAAACTTTTTGAATGAATTAATATATTCCGATTCAAATTTTGACTGTTGGAAGATTGAGGGCTGATGAGAGGTAAATTTGTCATTCTTAAAGATAACAATCACACTTTTGTATAATGATTTTTATAATAGATATAGTAAAAAAGGCGGAGTAAATATTTTCAGACCTTTAAAAGCAAAGACAATTAGAGTTCCATTAATTATATTTCTGTATATGTGTTCCATTCATTCGGACTGGAAAAACGGCGTTTCATTAAAATTCCGTATAAAAAAAGAGATTCTTTTGAACATTATAATTACGCCTTCGTTAAATTCTATACTTTGCTGAGTAAAGCAGAAGGCGCTTTGAAAGGACGGTTTTAAAATTGAATGCGGAGCTTAAAAATACGTTTCTTAATTGACTTTTCTAACGTAGTGTAATACCTCGTGAAAAGAAATTAAAAATATATATATATATATGTGTATTAATACAAATCCAACTCGCCTTTTAGTGCTGGCCGTTTTTGTTTCGTCGAAAGTCTAAATTTAAAAGCCGCTTTTTTGTCCAAACACTGGTATTCATAATCCAAAATTAAAAACATAACATTCTAATTTCGAACGGGACAATCATGCAGATAAATCGTTATTTGGTACTAAATGACACATGAGGGACTGACCCCATCGCCGCGCGACCAGTGTAACTTGAGCCGCGGTGCAAAAGCGAATACCCTTCATTGGCCTGTTTGTGCAAGGGCCGCGGGGGGCTGGGGAGCTCAGGATGTTAATGTATAATGCACATTTTTGCATGGAGCTTGCACAGGACGAGCCTCAGCCGTAGCTCGCGCTGCACACACAGAAGTTTGAATACTGCACATATACACACTCACACACACACAGAGTGGGGGCGTCATGGAATTTATACGGATAAATATTAATGAGTATTATGTACGCGAAAACATCAATGTTACATAACGTACACGATAGGTATAGTAAACAGTAATGTGTCATAATTATATAGATACTATAGAACAGAAAAACAAGTTTGAAAAGTAGGCACTAGGCATTACAATTAAAATAGTTTTATGAAATGCCTATTACTACTATATATATTTTTTTTTTATTAATACAATTTCTTTCTATATTGTTTTTCGATTTAGGTGTTGTGATTATTTGTTTTATACTTGTTTTATAATTAGTAATAAAGTAATTTAATTTTTAGTGTAAATTAGTCCAATGCATGTTGAGGCCAAATGTAATTAGCTATTGTATCTAGCTGTAAATTTGAATGTATTTTATTATTCTAAGTTATTTTTGATGCAAAACTGTTTTTGGTCCATAAATAAATAAATAAATAAATAGTTACAATCATTCTATTAATTGCTTTTTAAAGTAGAACGTGGTACAACTAATTACAAGAATTTTTATAAAAACTATAACCCGACTAATTAAATTATATGGCCTATGTTACCCCGGGCTATTATTACGAATCTATTGACACAGAATTTATTAAAATTGGATCATACATAGACTGCCAAAATCATTACCCTTCCTTTTGGCTTCGCCGTAGTCGGGTAAAAAGATAGAACTCAAGCCGTAGAAAAGACAGAGTCGCAAGAAAAATTAGCTCTGTTGGTTTGGTAGCACTTGTCTCGTAGATCATCGTAGAGGCGCTACACGTGTCGTAGCGTGTAGCGCGTAGACGGTTACGATAATTACATTATAATTATTACTACTATAATAGTAATAATAATAAATAATAGTTATAATTATTACTACTATTATTACTATTACTATTATAGTAGTAATTATTATTATTAGTAAATTGTATGTACATATTATTGTAATTACATTATTGTTATTGTTGAATGTGCGTGTAAGAGTTTTTGAACATGGGATCGAGCATATTAATAAAATGTGAACTTTATTCATTCTTAAGGCGTAGTATCTTAAAAATAAATTGTAGGTAATTTTGTTAGGTTTTTTGTTACGAGATTTTGTGTCTACGACATTTTTATCATTGATTTAGTAGTAAGTTTATTTCTTTTATATTGTCTTTTTATTTTGCTATTGTTGTTTATAATGTATAAAAACTTTCAACGGTACGGTAGTAAAATCAGTCTTAAATGTAATAGCGTGACCATGAAAATATTTTAGTATAAAGTCGTCCTTGAGTTACTAGTTCAGCAAACTTGGGAATCATGTCTCCTACACTATGTTATTACGATACGTGTCATAGTTATATTCAAGAAAATATGTAACATATATTTATTGAGTACTAGCTGGTGACCTCTTAATGGACTACTAATGGAAACAGAACCCATTTTTTTAACGGAACCCTCAGGTAAAAGTGGTCTACGTGAATCCTTATAACATCAGCTATCTGCCAGTGAAAGTCCGCTCAAAATCGGTCCGGCGGTTTCAGAGACACCGACAGACAGACAAAAAATTTAAAAATTGCTTTTTTTACTGTGCATTATTTGCAAAGCTGTTAATATGAAATTACAAACAGACACTTCAATCTTATTTATTTGTATATATCATTAATGTTCCGGACACAAAAAACAATATGTATACATTTGTTCGTAAAAGCTTCGCGATTAATTAACGTAGTAATGAACCAATCTATAAAAACGTTAAAAATTCAGACCATACAGGCACACGCTTGTACATACGAGTATGTCATATAGTAATTGCAGTTCCATATATAATGACGGCGAGTATCGACAGGGGGTGCTCGAAAAAATACCCCCAAAACCCCCTGGACAGACGGGTGGGCAAGGTGGGGTTGCCAGTGTTTTTATTTTTCGCGATTGGCGGATTGCAGCGGGAGTAATGATCGATGGAATTAACGTGCGCGCTGGCCATCGAGAATTTCGATTTAAAAAAATGTAAAATTCAAAGGACTATGGGTATTTTGCTATGGAACAATTACCCACGGCGACCAAAGATAAAATTAAGTTAGATATACGCGTATTTGCATCTGGATCACAACTGAACATATCTGCAGGAGGTGGGGTAAATACTATGATATTTTAACTCATTTCAACGAATATTCATATAAAATTTGATTAACAACTTAATAATTATTGTTACCACTTCTCCTGTAATTACGGAATCAATAAAAATAATTACGGGAAATGAAATGTGAATGAAAATTGTACTATCAGATAATCTTATTCCTAAGCAGGTAGGAGTCCTTATAATTCATTTGAATTATAAGGACGGCATGCAGTCACAATACAGTTGTCAATGACATGTCAATGAACAAATTATGACAACAGTCAACCTGCTTGCGAATTAGATTCCCTGATCGAATCTAACAATATTTTGGTTTATTGAAGTGGTTTTCAGGAAAATTATTATGTCACTTCTCTAATTTAACGTGATGTAAATATTAATACATAATGTTCTTAAAGCACTAAGGTATATTATATATCGAAATTACAATCCGATGTAAAGCTTTTTTCTCAAACACTCTATCCAATATGCAAACCAATTTCCCCGCGTACAGCGTTTGTTTATATACAAAATATTTTATGTAATACTATTCCATCGTGTATATTTTTGCCTTCGTTTTATCCTACTACTACTACTTATTATAAATGTGAAAGTTTGTGATGGATGGATTGAGGGATGTTTGCGACTCTCTTATGCAAAAAGTACTGAAGAGATTTTGATGAAATTTGGTATGGTAGTAGTTTAGGCTTTGGATTAACACATACATACAAACTTTCGCGTTTATTATATAATTAAGGATATTCTTTGTCGACGTGACAAATGAGTCGATTTTTTTACATAATACTAAGCCGAATAATTGACTTATTCATACGTTCCGATATTTTACATGAGAAATCACATTAAATAAAAATATGCATCTGAAACAGACAAAAAACATCAAACACGCCCAAAGAGGAAATGAAATATCCGCATATCTTATGGGCGTTATTTTTTTTGCACATCCTGTATCAGTATATCCTCACAAATTAAACACACCCTGTTTGTACATGGCTGCCGAAAATTCGTCGAATATTTTACGTTTATTTTTTAATCTGGCAAAAGCATCCATATGTGAATATTACGTAGTAGGTACTGAACGTTTGGAAAACATAGGAATAAAAACAGCAACCTGGACTGCCGGCAGAAGTGAAAAAAATAGCGCACCGGCAAGCATACGGCGCGCGACCTGTCCGCCCGCCCTGCCTCATACCGCACCGGTTCAATGTTATTCTTCTCATCTTAAAATGCTCTATTTTCATCTTATACATTCAACGAGACAATCTTGTATATCGGTTTCTCGAAAACGGCTGTTTAAGTTACATATGTTTTTTCTTTCGCCGTGCAACAATATATCAACAATTTCGACTTTATTATATGAGTTCGATTGGCAGTTTGGTATGTCTATTATAATTTTAGCTTTGTTCGAAAATTCGGAATGTGTATGTGTTCGAATCCCGTTTAGATAAATATTATTGTGATTCTTTTTATTTTTTCAAATTTATCAGAACTTCGAGGAAATCTCGGTTACCCGGGTACTAATAATTTAACATAGTAAAAGGATTGTCAAAGACACTTATTTCTTATACCACTACGACATACGAATACGACAGACTACACGAACGCTTCCTAAATTAAGAGTCTCTTAAGTGACATGTTGTCATGTTAATTCGTCCAATCAGAAACAGTGACAACGTGTGATTTAGTTGGTCCTAGCTTTAAGTAGGTTTTGAGTTCTGTTCCTGAAGCTCTACGTTGCTCTTTTTTAGTTCTAGTATGTTTCGTAAGATGGCGTTTATCTAAGATAGAAAGTGCAGTCCGGAAACATAGTTTCACGGAAGCTAACTTCCTTTGTTTTTCTAGACTTTTCCATAATATTGTTTTCATTATTAGTGTATGATGATATTATAATTGTTTAGAAACTCTTCCTTTAATGTTATGTTATGAGAAGTACATTATATAAAGTTATTTATTAATTATATAGAGTTTGCAAGTTTCAACGAATAATTAAGTTACAGCTGGCTAATGCTGTTTTAAAATTAGTTACTTATTGTATAAACGAGCCCGCGGCTCTGCCCGCGCTCCTACGGAAACACTGCACTCCTTCGGTATAAAAAGTAGCCTATGTGTTAAACTAGATCTTAAACTACTACCATACCAAATTTTATCAAAATTCGTCCAGAAAATTTTAAGTGAAAGAGTAAAAATCCATCCATCCGTCCTCACAAACTTTCACATTTGTTATAGTAGTAGGATATTAGAACGTCTATATTTTCCGACGTCCTGCAACTTTTCTCTGTTCATCTGTCCACCTGGTGGGAGGCCGTGCATCAACGTCCAGTTCGTGGTCTCCACTCGAGAACCTTGCGGCCCCAGCGGGCAATCGGTTCTACAGGCTATATGTTCAGCTCATTCTACATTAACTTGCTAATGCGCATGTCGGTAACTTAAGTAGTGTACAGATTTTCTCATTTATGATTCTACGAGTATCACGTAGAGAGTCAAAGCTCTTTGAGCGACACGAAGCTTTTGGATAAGTCTCATTGTGAATGTGAATGACCACGTTTCGGCTCCATATGTCATGGAGAAAACACTGATAATGACACTGCAGAAAACTTCTCTTCTATCTTCTATCTTTAGGCACTGAGGGATTTTCGATAGTAGTTAAATAAATATTCGTAATTAGGTAATTCCGCTTAGTTAGCTTTCGATTTGATTGCACTACTACAAGCATACGCTGTGTCCACGATTGTGTGGAAAAATTGTGGGTCGTTGAAGGGGATGTCAAAACTTTCTAATTTGGATCGTCCTATGAAACCTGTTTCACTGTACGTAAGTATGTATCTTATACTCTGTAAAGGGAACTGCTCTTTTCCTTCCTTTGTCTTTTCTATATAACAAATTTAAAAAAGTAAAAATGTAACTGAGACGTTATTTACCCTTCAATATTATATTTGTTTTCGATCCTTAATTATTCTCCGGCACACACTTCCATGTCTGTGCATAATACTTAATATTTATACCTTTTTACAAAAAATCGTGTTGACACTTCATCCCATGGGGTGGTGCCTCCATGCCTGCAGGGCTCATCCGTTACATAGTGATTTATATACCTACGCCATACAAGCGCCATACACATTTGGCATAATTGAAAAATGGCCGGACGTAATGGCGCTCGGCAAATAGGTTGTATACGTAAAGGCTGTATAATGCTGCGATATTTTTTTTTCGCGCCAATGTCAGATTGTTTAATATTTAATTTTACGTTGTTTGTATCATATACTAGCTTTTCCCCGCAGCTTCGCCCGCGTGGGAGAGTGTTCGTGGCAAAAAACTCCTTTAGCAAATATACCTACTGCAATATAGTAATAGCAGGCAGTAATGCAATATAGCACAGAGTAAAAATATATACTTTATAATAAATTTTCACACGTATTTTTTAATTTTAAGGTATCTCCTAGATGAGGACAATTAAATTGTATCCATCTAAATAATTTCTGATAATACCACATTATTTCTGATCACTTTTTAAAACTTAGAATGGGTATAGTAACCTATCCTTAAATGATAGACATATATAGATATGACAAAAAAGTCTTAAAGGCCATCGCAGACGTTTTTGTAGACCTATAAAAGAGAAACAATTCCACTATGCATTGTTTTGCTATTTATCTCCAACGGGTTAGGTTAGGCAGCGTTTTCGGATAAAGTTCCCAGACGGTTTGATTTTTTCCGACACCTTCAACAATTATCGCCATAAATAAAAAAAAGAACACAAAACCTAAACAAATTATTATCGACCTAAACGTTCCCAAGGAACCACTGTCGGTAACTGTAAACGGCATGAAAATACTTTCAGTAGTTATTGATATTAGCGCAAAAAAAAAGACAGACAGACAGACTCGGCGGGGTACTTAATTATACTATGTCCGTCTGCTGGTTCTAAGCTACCACCCCACCAATTTTCAGCCAAATCGGTTCAGCCGTTCTTGAGTTATAAATAGTGTAACTAACACGACTTTCTTTTATATATATAGATATTAAAAAAAAGTTTTAAATGCCACATGAAGTTAAGTTTTTTTCAGTCCCATGATTGTCGATATATTTTGGCACTTTTTAGGGTTCCGTACCTACCAAACCAAAACCAAAGAGTAAAAACGGGACTCTACTACTGACACTTCGTTGTCCGTCCGTCTATCCGTCTGTCTATCTGTCTCCGAGCTGCATCTCGTAAACTGTGATAACTAGACGGTTAAAATTTTCACAACTGATTTAGGTATTTCTGTGTCCGCTATAACAACAAATACTAAAAACAGAAAAAAAAATTTAAGGGGGCCCCATATATAAAAAACTAAATCGATCGAAAAATCAATTTTATGCCGTTTTTTGCTCGATATTAATAACGGCAACAGGTAGACGCTTGAAATATTCACTGAATATTGAGTTGTATATTTATATACTTTAGAAATAAATAATAACATAAACATTTTTTGCTGTTTTCTCCTCGATATTAATACGAGTGCTCGTACATTACATGGCATTCAACAATGAGTCATCTTAATGTCTTACATTAAAGACAAACGACACTATAAAAGCACTTCTTTGAATGAAGACTTAAAAATCTCTGCTTTCCTCTACAAAACACACAAAAAGCCCAAAAAGATTAATCTCAAATATTTATGCATCTTGCTGAATCTATGTAAGTATAAAAAGATTTTATCTGCGGCCCAGAGTCGGGTCAACCCCGAAGTGTGAAGAATTTCACTCAGGAAGTGACGTCACTTTTTTCAGCGGCCATTCACCCCGCCAGACGTCTTAGAGGTTTTCCTTAAAAATTTAACACCATGCATAAGACCAGACGCCTTCGAGAATACTTGTAAAATTATTAATATTGTTCCCTTCAGACGTGTATTTTGAAAATCTTGAGTGATCCATCTCGTTTAAAATGTATCCAAGTTTATAATAGTTTTATTAGTATAATATTATTTATAAAATAGCATCGTAAAGCAAATTACTACTATTATTTATACTTCCATTATCTCTGGCACTATAATGAAAATTATCTTAATATTTAATTTCGACTACACCTATTCATGCGTCATCACTACTGCAAATCAATCTACTAGTGAAAACTAAACGAATAATAAACAAAAAAAAAAGTAATCCCCGAATCATCGAGCAGTGAGCGAGCTGATGCTAAAAAAAAGCTAAGAACACTCTCGATCATGTCGGCTTTTAAACAAAAAAAAGTAGATCAAAATCGGTTCATCCGTGTAGGAGCTACGATGCCACGGACACACACACACACAGACACGTTAAACTTTTAACCCCGAGGAGTCTTAAAAGTTTTCGTGGGTATTTAAAAATTAAAGCCAAACATAGGATTGACTATTTCCATATGTTACCTCGACCTCGTTAACATTTATTTTAGAACTTTAGAAGTATAAAGTTCTTAGTAAAGACAATAACAATTAGGCGCTGTTTGAGTAGATAATTGAAGTTTGCCGAAATCGCGTGCGCGCCAAACGCCCGTTGATCCAGCCATCGCGATATTTATTACTTTTACTTTTTAATTTATTGTCTGTAGGACATGCAATGGAACTACCGCTTCAAAGTTTGCCAAAGTTTACCCTGCAATGCAGTTTGGAGAATTAACTATTTAGTATTTATGTATGTTTAGTCTTACTACAGCTTTTATAGGCGATTTCTTTCGCGTGAAAACATAAGGGTCGAGACACTTCATCCTTATGGGAGATTTGGTACACTTAAATTACAGAGGCTGTATGGGCAATATCTAGTTTGACAGTGGCTATGTCGGTAATAATAAGATACGAGCTAAATTTAAGCGAAGGACTAAGGGTCATCTTACACCGCGACGATACGCGAGGCTAGGCGGCGCTGCATTTTTAAGAAGGCTATTGCAAATTTAACTTTATTCACTACACAATAAGGTACAAGTATACATTTCAGTCATCGCCCTGTGCAGCGCCCTGCAACGAGACATTCGAACTCTTACAATGAAACGTGTATCTTCTTGTGTTCAATTTTGAATTGATATCTTAAGAATGCAGCGCCATGTCACGTATCGTTTCAGTGTGAATTTATCCTAATGTGCAAAAAAGGTAACAATTTGATATTGATAAATGACCTACACATTCCAATCGACGTATAAAAATCCATAGACTAATTGGTTCAGATAAGTGAAGTGCACTGAAGGCATCGGTGCTTCAGCACGCCTCGTCAGCGCATGCATAATCTGTTAAAAATAGACCAGAGACAAGAGTCTCTCTTGTCTCTGGTCTTGTCTCTGCCCGCCTTTATTTTCGTCTCAACGATGCTTTATGCATGATAACAGCTAGCACTCGTGTCTTAAGTCTTTTTTGTTTTTCTTTACTATATAGGGCAAGTGTGAGGAGGAGGATGGAACGTTAATAATTTCCTCACAGTATGCGTTACTGTACGTTATTTGCTCATCATCATCATTTTGCAATACTTTTTAAGGTTCCGAACCCAAGGGTAAAAACGCGACCCTATTACTGAGACTTCGCTGTTCGTCCGTCTGTCGGACAGTCTGTATGTCTGTCTCCAGGCTGTATCTCGTGAACCGTGATAGGTAGACAGTTAAAATTTTCACAGATTATGTATTTCTGATGCCACTATAACAAGAAATACTAAATAGAATACAATAAATAATACAACAAAAAAAATATTTTAAATAAATAATTTTTTGCTCAATAATAATAACGACAATAGGTAGACGCTTGAAATATTCACTGAATATTGAGTTATAATATATTCTCTTTAAAAAATATATAGAATTATTAAAATAAAATAAATATTTATATAGGAGAGATACAAAAAACTAGATTTTTCGCTAGATATTTAACTCGATATTAATACAAGTGCTCAATTTTAGTGCCTACTAATAGTTGCATAGATAATGGTACGGAACCGTTCGTGCGGGAGTCCGACTCACACTTGGCCGGTTATTTGTCCTAAATTGTTACATGCACTGATAGTTAATATTATAGTTAAAATTGTCTTAAGAAAAAAAGTAAAAAAGCAATCTAAATGCGGCATTGTGAAAAAACTTGTGAAAACTAACTTTTAAAATCGAATCATTTATGTCAAATGTTTCAATTTCGAAGACGAAAAGTTGTTATCCTGCCAGGATGCCAGCTATTTTTGTCTTGTGACAAATAGGATATGCATCAATAATGTCAAACATAAATAGCATAAAATAATTTCAAAATGATTCATCTACATTCATTCTCCCATTATTAATTATTCAAAATGTTAATCGCATACAAAATTATAATTTCAAGAAATTACCTTAAATTCCTATACCTAACGCTAATACCTAAGTTATCCATATTTGCAAATAAAAAAAAAAATTTTTACTTAAAAAAGGGTTAATAACATAAACGGTAACATTACAAATTACAAAGGTTTACATTACTTTATTTAAAAAATAGAGATTTAAGAACTCGTTAAAGTAAGTGCCTACCTTAATAACTAAACTATATTATATTATTAATAACTAATTATTGCCTAAATGAAAATTAAAAAAAATAAGGACTATAGGTACAAAGTACAAAATATATACTTACGTACAGAGAAGCCTTCATAGGAATTTGTATGTGATTTAACCTAGTTGTCGCGTTTACAACTAGGTGGCGCTGTACAAATCACATACAAATTCCTAGTCAAACGCGCTCACGATCGAATGCGAAAAGAAAAACTCACACTTAGCACTCTGTTTCGTGACTGTGAAACTTGACAGATACCAATTAATTTATGTTTGATATTTAATATTAATGGCTAATAGGTACCTATTAACAATTTAAATGAGATCAGATTATATCAACCAAATATTATGTACAATATTAAATGGCGTTTATAATACGGTATTTTCCTGTATTTTTTTACATAAATGAATAGTGCTCTGATAAATAAGACAGTTTACAAAAGGAATAGGATTTTGCGGATTGTTCGAAGCACTTTTGTGCGTCTCGGGAAAACGCCCCATATACAAGTCGTACTAGTAGGTGACGTCACACGCTAGTAAGTTGTACGAAATGTCCATACATTTCGTAGCAACTTACTAGCGACCATATGAACAAAATTTCTGATATTTCGTAATTTTGCGCGTTTATGTTGATATATACCATAGTAAATCTTTTTGTATTTGATGTAAGTAAACTAATTATGTAGGTTTTATACACTTATGTTTTAAATAAATATTTTAACTTTATTGTGACTTCGAAATGCATATAATTACAAAACTACACATAAACTCCCAATTCTTTTTACTTTTATCAAGTTGTAATACCTAATTATTTTCTAATTTATTTTAAAAACTAAATTTTTACATTTAGGAAAATACCCAATATATTTCATATTTATGGTCAAATAAAAGATATTTAGTAAAAAGTTACTTTCAATAAGACAAGTAGTAAAAGTTCGAGGGAAAAAGTCATCTGGATCGATTTATTATAAAGTCGTGATCACACCAACGGCATTTGTCGGTAGTCAGGCAGCCATATTAGACACAATATTGTCTAAAAATATTCGCCGCATATAGTGTGGTGAGTGATATACTTCGGTGGAAGCCGTTAGTGCGTTCCGACCAACATTAGCCACAAATACACGAGTTAATACTCACCAAATTAATTCGATAGATAACGTGTTTAGAAATCACATAGGTCAGGAGTCGGCAACCTTTTGAGTCGGAAGAGTAAAAAATTACAATTTACATAACGTTTTTTGATAAAAAACTAATCTATTTAATCATAAGAACTGATGAAGAGGCCAAACTGTCTTGCGTCGGAAGCGCACGATTGTGCCCCCTGGCCACGCCTCTGTCTTGCTTTTGATCTTTTGATAAAATAAATAATTTTTGCGTATATTACTAAAGAGCCGCAGCTCCACATCCAGAGAGCCGCGTGTGGCTCGCGAGCAGCAGGTTGTTGACCCCTGACATAGGTGCATACTTTTATTCCTTATTGATATTATAAATGTGAATGTGGGTTAAACAAACCCACATTCACATTTATAATAAAACTACTTATCCGATCATCGTGAAATTTTGCACAGAATATCGTAGGAAAATGTACGGTTCCCGCGGTATTTCCTTTTGCGCGAACCATGTCTCGGGACACATTAAACTCGTATATATTCGTTTTAACGAAAATCAAACTATTTGATCTAATAAAAACAACAAATGCAAATGTGGCCAGCATCTATGCAGTTTACTTATTTTTCTGAAGGTGTTAATGTCTATATAAAATGTTAAAAATAACACCATATTTTATAAATTGTAATAATTATTTAGTAATAATTTTACTTTTAATGCCACTCGTTATCTTGAGTCAGATATATTTTCGTTTTACCCCAAGTAAGCACTTGTACTTATGTATTCTGTGCCCCGAGGAAGTCGCTTGTTGTTAACATTTAATCTAATCTTGTTGTTAACATTGAATCTTAGTTTAAATACTTAGTTACAAATACAAAAACTATGCCGGTTGCGTATTTGTTAAAAATTGAAAAAACAACAAGAAAATAAAAAAATAAGGCATAGGCACGTGTCCGGTGTACCGCAAGGCTATATTCTACTGCCACTTCGTTACACATTTCAACCAAATAAACTAGCCACCAGGCTAGTATAGTCCGATGTAGCTACAGCGGTCTTAACCTGACCCTTAGCGTAGACCCTTTCGAAAAAAAAAATACACATTTCAGTACAATAATAATATTACCTCGAGCTTTGTCGCGTCACTCGCAATTATAATGATATATTTTTAAATGTCTTCGAGCTATTCTAATGCATTTGGACAGACGTGTTTATAATGGCGGGCATAACCTAGGTTAAAACTTGTTTTGACGAAAGTCAAGGTCAGAGAATATCATTTGTGATGTAGAGACTGGTCCGAGTAGGTCAGATACATTAAATAACTCGAAATGCAATTCATTCTTGTTTTTAAAATTCGATTATTATTTTTAAACAAAAAATTAAATTAACTTCCCTTTTAAAATCGTCTAAAATTTAAACTATTTCTCTACTCACTCCTCTTAAATTTGAAGTCGGTACCAGCCCGAACAATATTCTACAATATTTTATAGAACTAAAGTTCAAATTTGCTGGTACCGACTTCAAAATTAGGAAGATTGAATAGAGAAATAGTTAAAATTTTAGCCAAATTCAAAAGGGGAATTATTTAGAAAATAAGTTTTGTTTCATACTTTTTTGTGCATTTTTACTTTGGAAGTCGGTTTTAATTTTTTGTTTAAATTAATAATTTTATTCTTTCTAGTTAAATTTTAATTATATAATCTTTATTATTATGAACACATTTTAAGAAAGTTACAAATACAAAAAAGCCTCGGCTGTTCTACTCTTTCGGCAAAACAAACTCAAGCGTTATTTAATGCCAGTTTTCTGGGAGGCCGTAGTATTTCCCCAAATAAGCATTACCGATCTGCGGACCTACTAAACAATCACCAGCGATGATAATGATTAGAAACTATATTATTAAATAATTATTATTATCTATTATTATCGTCGGCGGCAAAAATGTAGCAGTAAGCATTAAATATACTATAGTGATGATGATGATCACGGATATAATTTTGGCAATAGCGAAATTTCAAAGACATTGATATCGGTGCACAAAACTCTGATGAGTAGTTAGTACCTGTATGTCATCATAATAATATGTTGATGTTTCGTGTGAAGATGGTGGTGATGATGATGAATACTGTAAGTGGTATGATAGCATATGCTTGCAGTTCTTTAAACAACGCCGGGATCTCCAAACATGTATCTTTAAGGACTCAGGAGTTCTGTCCGGTACTTTTGGATCCAGGGTATACCTTGGTACCAAAATCTTACTTTTTGGTAGCATATGCTTGGACTACTTCGGACAAAGTCAAAATCATTATATTATGTGTCTATATAAATTTCGAAGAGTTCCCACGATTTATCATGGATCCCATCATCAGGTCACCACTTTGGTGACCAAGGGACAAATTTCAATAAAAGAATTTCGCAAATCGGTTCACAAACGGCAAAGTAATGTTCAAAGATATCCGTGTCGGTGTAAAATACTATGAGAAGTACCAATTTTATAATAGGTACTTCTCATAGTATTATCATAATAATGTGATGATATATGTTGTGATGATGGTGGTGATGGTGATGATTACTGTAATTGACATAGTGACATATGCTTGCAGTTCTTTAAACAACGCCGAAATCCCCAAACATGTATCTCAAAGGAGTCAGGAGTTCTGTTCAGTACTTTTGGATCCAGGGTATACCTTAGTGCAAAATCTTACTTTTTGGTAGCATATGCTTGGACTACTTCAGAAAAAGTCTAAATCAATCAAACACATATGGTATGTGTCCATATAAATTTCGAGGAGTTCCCTCGATTCTTCGTGGATCCCATCATCAGGTCACTTAGATGTCAAAAGGCCAAATTTGGGATATAATATATGTATATACTATATACCCTATAAATAATAAAAAAATTTTGAAAATCGGTCCACAGACGGCGGAGTAATCGTTGAACATACAGTATATATATAATACAGTATATATATAACATACAGTATATATACCGCCTCCTTTTTTTGGAAGTCGGTTAAAAATACATCACAACGACCTCTGTGGCTCAGTGGCCGAAGTAACAATAAAGTTTTCTATATTCCTGGGTCATGGATGTGTTCAATAAAAATCTTAAATATTCGTATAGTATAAAAGTAATGAACATACTGTGTCGTTGTCTGATCCCCGTAACACAAGTTCTTCGGATATTTAGCACGGGGCCAGATTGACGCGGTGTAAAGCGTTTATAGATATCGTTTTTTTTCTAAAAGGCAAATGAACCCTGAAAAGTTAAAACTTAAAAATTTAGCTAGCATTACATTAACCTCTCAGTTTTATAGTCCCGTATGACAGGTGGCGGGTATCCGTGAAAAGTGACAAATCTTCGAAATGGCAGTAATTAAAGCCGCGCTATTTCTGTCGCCCCTCGCAAATGCTAACGGCCTCCAGCGTCCAGACTCACCACTGAGACCAGGGACATATTTAAGTAGACGCAAGTGTACGGTCAGCAGATCCGTTGTATAGCAGATATGGGACATTGGAAATGCTTTTCAAAAACCATCTATATAATTATGAGCGTGAAGATTTTTATATTAGCGCGGCGATGCGTATTTTTCTGAAAATGAAAAACGTTTTATTTCTAAATAGAATTTAGAATTGTCCTACATGATGACCTACCACCGGTTCAGGAACTATTCCGACGAGAAGAACCGGCGTAAGAAACTCGTGCGGGCCCCACCTTTTATATAAAAAGATGGGAAAATTGTTCTTTTGTAAAAAAATGTCGTATCGAACACCCCGTACACTTAACAACGATAGAAGAATCCTTCATAACTTTTTGCGCTTTAGCGGAATGTTTTCTCAGTACGCTCTTGACATATTATAAGAATCAATTCACACCGAATAGAAACGATATGCGACGCGGCTCTGCATTTTTAGGATAGCTATTCAAAATTGAACTTTATTCATTACATAAGAAGAACGCGTTTGCTCATACAATTCATTGTAAGAGTTCGAATGTCAAGTTAGCTGCACAGCGCATGTGCAGTGTATGACTGATGTCATATTAAGAAACGTATATCTTTTTTTGTAGTGTAAAAAGTTTAACTTTAAATAGCTATCCTAATAAAAATGCAGCACCGCATTGCATCGTCACGGTGTGAATTGGCCCTAAGATTAGGCATGTTGCCCAAAAAAAAATTTATATAGATGTTATATAGATGTTATGATGTACGTATATAGATGTTAGAAAACATGTTAATAAGCAATCTAGAACCCATTTTCGTATCGTAATAACGAAGGTACAACAATTTAAATTTACAATAAGAAAGAGAGCGATATATCGGCCTGTGACGTCACGAGTTGCACCCGCCATACATTTGTCATTACAAAATGTATGGCGGTAGCAACTTGTGACGTAAAAAATCGTTTAGCGAGAAAATATTTTTTATTTGCTTATAATTTTTAGTCGCGTCAATCTAAATACCTATTTCTTTTAGATTTATGTATCTTCAATCAACAATTTTAAAATTTAATTTATAAAAATGTGATATTCCACACTAGGCAACATCCCTATTAATATAATAATTTTATGGCCTGTTCGTCCGGCGATTTTGTTACAGAACTCGTTTTGCAATTCTTGTTTAAAGTGCATTGTGTCTTGCGATCATTTCTTGTCGCTTGATCAGAGAACATCTATAAACTTGCGTCAATCATATTTAGAAACTGAAAATAGATCTTACTCATATTAGGAAAAAAAATTTGTAAGGATGCTTGAATGTATTTGCTAAACTTCTAGCACTGAGCACAAGCCGCTTAATGAATTTGAATGCAAAACACCCAAATGGTTTCTAGCATGTATTAACACGTAGGCCAATTTTTGTCGAAAAAGGGGCCTTAGACAAAGTGCAATGTCAGAAAGATTACGAAGTTCTTGTAAGTAAAATGTATGGGGGCAACCACGTGGTTAATCACGTGGTTGCCCCCATACCCACAACACGTGGTTGCAACCGAATGTGTACCTAAATTCCATACTTTTGTGATTTCGAACTTTGTGATTGTTATTAAAGAAGCCACCAGGGCCTTTAGTCAAGATTCATTCGATAAGCGACATGTCACTTAGCGATGACCTATGTCAAATCCCATATATTTTTGATTCCGAACTTCACCGTCGAAATTATCGAATGCATCTTGGCTAAATGCCCTTGACTGAGCCCCCAACACGCGTAGCATAACCGCCATAGAAATGGTTTTCTGCGGTAGAATAGACAAAATGAGAGATTGTTAAAGGAAAGCTATCACTTTGTCCATATTAACTGTCGGCATGTATTTAAACTTGACCCCCAACCCCCGAAACCTAGAAAAAGACACCCATATTAATTTTAATAAAAAAAATGTACACCATTTTGGAATTTCAAAATGGATTTAATTTTCATATTATTCTGCATCCCCAAAAACCTTGAAAACGACACCCATACCAAAGGAAAACAAACTCCAAAAATTCCGTAGATTAGTAGCTAGATTTTCCGTAGCCTGCAAATTGAATTTTTTGCAGCCATTAATTTATCAACCCAATCTGGTTTTATAGCTGCTTGCATCGTATAATAGTCACCAACTCGAAAATTAAGTCGCCAACTTATAAATTTCGGTGCCAATTTGGATTAAATTTCGCCACTATTATCTGCCGATTTTGTATTTTTTGTCACCTGAGTGCTTTCGCCAGTTTAGTAATTTAGTCGCCAACATATTAATTCGCTGCCAAATTCAGTAATGAATGTGCAGTCGTCAACTTATTTTTTGTTCGCAAGATTATTTATATCCCTTAACGGTCAAGTATGTCTATTCTTGTGTATACAAAACGCATTTCTATGGTGGTAGATAAGATCCCAGTTGGGATAGGCAGTTTTCCTATTACCGTGCCTGATGTAGCCGGCAACATCTTATTTTAAAATGTTTTTATGTATCGTCTATGACACTCTATGACATGGTTTATGTCGTAGAACTTTTCTAGATGCATATCTACTTTTTTATATTAAAATTCCATTCCTGGCTTTGTTGTCTGCAAGTTTGTCGTTTATCATAGAAACGAAAATAAACTAGTGTAAAAGTTACCAAGGCCATGAAGAATAGCTTCATAACACGAATCCTGATATTCTAAGCAGTTAACTACGATTTCGAAACTTAACCTGGCTTTTACAGGTGCTTTTTAATCGTTTATGTTATAAATTATTAATTTAGCTTAAAGTTATTAGATTTTTGTCACTGTACAAATTGAAAGCGGTCGTAAGTGTTCGAGTACTCATTGTTAAATACTATTTGTAAATACTTCATACTCCGTTCTGTATGTCGATTCTGCTAATTAAATCTGATAATTATGCAGTTTCGATCCAATATCGATATGTTGAAACAGCTAAATGGTATTCTCATAAACGTCAAACCAACGTTAAGCGCGTTTTGATTGGTACAAACTCCAAAAATCAGTTTATGGCTTAACAAGACGATTCATTTATAATTTATTAAATATTAATTGAATGTCTAAGTTATATACAAAATTGGGATTCCAATTAAATCTAAACTTTAACAACGAATAGCGCCTATAATGCTACCAATTTAAATGCAACAGTGCTATATAGAAATACAATGACATATATACTTTGTTGAATTTAGTATTTTTTATATGAATTTAATTTAATTAAACTGGATTTAAACAGGGTATAAAATCGTTTTATACCCTGTTTATTCCATACAAAGATCGTGAAATTTTAAAATGGCTACACGATTCATCTGATTTCATCATATTATTAGAAAACATCAATTTTGTCAGTTTTCAATAGAGATGCTGAAAATGGCGCACTTAATATGAGTTGAAAAAAAAAATATGAATCATAATATGAAACACCTAAATTGACCTTTTTAGACCCCCTGGTATACACGTGACAAAGGTAACTTCTGACCACGGCCATATGACCACTGTATCTTGGCACCTGACCGCGAGCGGTCATATAACCCGTTTGCGTGCTCTACAAATCCTGACATTTGAGTTCAATATCAAAGTGACTCACAAACTTCTAGGAAGGACAATGTATTCGCATAAAACCAGCTTAAACGAAGCACCTAGGCTAGTTGACTGATTTTCATTGTATAAATGAATAGTATAAAATATAAGTAAGTTCTCTGGAGAAATAGAATATTTAAAAAATCAATATTTTCAAATGAACAGCGATTTGTAATCAAGAACTTTGCAAGTCTCGTGAAAACTCTCCACACAAAAGTCGCCGAACTTATGACGTCATGCGTTCCTAAAGTTGTATGAATAATGAATTCCATAGGTCGCAAAAACATATTTGCTAATTAATATCTCCGAAATTCATACTTTAAATTAATGTGTTCGTATTTGATGTAAGTAAACTAATAATGAAGGTTTTTTACACTAATTATGTAAAAAAATATTCCAACTTTTTGTAATTACCTACAAAACTACACAGTATTTTCTTATATTTACAAAGTAGTAATATTTCTGAACATAAATTTAAACTAAATATATTACATGTAGTCAACTGCCCTGTTAAGATTTTAGTGCGGACTAGACTCTCAATTAGTTAGATATTTTTTTTCCTATAATAAAGGACACTGGCGAATCCTGTCCTATTCCATTCGATTCCATCAAGAGCGGCCAAGTTTCGAATATATGTGCTTTTATAGTACTTAAAAAGTTATTATATAAAAATATATTATATTTCTAGAACTTGGGAATAAAAAGTTATGAATCTCCGAATATCAGAGAATTTATGTGTAAAATACGCACTTATCTGTGGTGATCGTTGTCATCATATCGGTATAGTCTATGGTTAGCATGCTGTATATTGTCAATTTGAGGCGTAAAATCTCCATCTAGTGGCCAGTTATATTCTTTTTCTATAGTTCAACCGTTTAGTACTAGTTTTATGAAAAAAAACTTACTTGGGTTGTGAAATAGATCCCTCTATACTGTTTATATTTATACCAAGAAAAATAATTATTATGTTTTTGATTTTCGTAACGTGAAAGCGACATCTATCATTTATATGTTAGCATATTGCATCTCCAAAAAAACTAGTTATTAATTTCATTACGTAATGGACATCACCACTAATAGATATCGCTTTTCCGCAAACCGCAATAGGGCAATTTATTGAACAATAGGTTAAGTTATATTTAATCAATTATCTCTTATCCCCCGAGGTTGATGTACAATATTATCGCTTTTTTGTTCTTATGTTCATAAAGTTACAGTAAATATTTTTTGTGGCCACGTATTTTAATTACCACACAGTAAATGTATGGCGCCTTGCCGTTTGTCTCGATCAGAATTGTCCTACTTGGTGCCTACTGCCGGTCGAACATTCATTTATCCATACATACAAACTTTCGGCTTTCGCGTTTTTAATATAAGTAAGGATTGACAGAAGATTTCCTGTAGCATTTCCGTCAAATCGATCACAAACGGCGGCCATTATTTAGGGCAATTGTTTATACTTTGTTTAGACCCAATTTAATGGGAACGAAGACAAAAATATGAAATTCGTCCAAATTAATGTGTCATTGTATTTCATAATGGCACGTTATATAAGTGCCAATTTAATTGGTAGCATTATAGTGTTTACGTTTAGCTCAAATTAGATCTGAAAAGAGTATAATAATTGTAAATTGGTTTATCTTGTACAATGGCGCCCAAACACTATGTTACATGGGCTGTATTAAATTTTTACAGAGCCATCCTTTACCGGCCACGATTAATTGCGAAAACCATTTACTAGATTTATTATTATTCCGAAATGGCTTTAAAATTTAGCTTTTTCGGAATTCTGTTTGTACGTTGATATGGGCATGGCTTCCATGCTATAGTTAAACTTTTTGAAGTTTGTGCTTATGTCCCCTTATTAATAAAAATATTTACACCACGGATATCCTAATTCGTCTTTGTCTGTCAAGTAGCTTTTCCATCGTATCAGACCAAGACAGCAACATGGATTAGCGTGGCGTAGCGATTCCGTGGTGTAAATATTTTTACTAGTAAGGTGGAGTGAGTCTGAAAGAATTATTTGACTATGAAGCGGTCTTATTTTATTTCTAGGCACAGTTTTGTCTTTTTGGCAATAACATAATATTAATGTCCTTTGCCATTGTGTAGAGAACTGTATAGTCTATTTTTTTTAAAAAAAGTTCTCGGCAAGACATGAAAAACAAAACCAAAAACTTCTCCATTCTGTTCTTTGTGTTCCTTTGTTTTGTTCTTTTTCTTCCAATTTAGTTCTAGGGCATATACATATCTAAACAGAATATTCTATATATTAAGTTACTAAAGTAAATAACCCAATGAATCGAAGTTCCTGGATTCATAGTATTCTTAATTATTCTAAGTGCATTTTCACTAGATGTTCCCCGAAACTTCGCGCGACGCGTAAAAAGATATCCCGCAGGAACCGCACGTTTTGCTGCGAAAAAAGTAAACTATTAATTAATCCAGAGCCTACTACCATACCAAAAGGACATTGGAGAATCCTGCCTGATTATTATGTTTTTTGTTTTCATAACGTGAAAGTCGCATCTTCTATCATTTATCTGTTAGCATATTGCGTTTCCAAACAAACTAGTTATTAATTTCATTACGTAATTGACACCGCAAATAAAAGATGTCGCTTTTCCGCAACCCGTCACTAGAGCAATATATTGAACAATAAGTTAGGTTATATTTAATCAATTATCTTGTTTCCCCCGAGTTTGATGTATAATATTATTGCTTTTTTTGTTCGTATGTTCATAAAGTACAACTTACAATAAATACTTTTTGTAGCCTCGTATTTTAATTACCAGGCAGTAAATGTATGGCGACTTGCCGATCTCCTTTCATCATAATCCTTTCAGTAGTTATTGCGTAAAATAGTAACAAACATCTGTACGTCCATAAAAACAAACTTTTGCGTTTATAATATTAGTATTAGGATTTTAACAATCATCTTAATATCTTGTTAAATTTCCTCGTTATCATTCGCGATGTGGCGTAACCAGAGAGATTAACTAATTTAATAGCCTTGATTAATTTTTTACTGTGTGTTTACAGTGGCTCAGGCCAGTCAGGGCTGTAAGTGCATTGCCCCGCACCAAAATAAATTGTCGCGACGCGGTGCGTACAACCGGTACCGATGGAGAATTAGGGATGTGCTTCGGAATTTCGACGCATGATTTTTAAATTTGGAACAGGTTTATTTTTTAACGGCCAGTATAGGACTAAACGGCCTGTCAACCTTCGTTGTGTACCGTCTATTTTTGACCAGGATTTGATTTGTAGGTGTACTCCCGTTTCCGCCTTTTTTGATAATTCCATTTTGTGGAATTGCCTAAAGGCAATAAACTTTAGGCAATTCCACAAAATGTTGTGGAATTGCCTAAAGTTTAAACCTTAGGTTAGGTTAGGTTATAATTTACATCCTTTCCAATTATTATCTTAAACGATTCAAAACTTTCTATCAGAATATTTGGCTGCAGGTACCAAAACAGTAAATTATGCTACAATGATTATGAAAAGAGAATACTACATTAAAAAAGTTTCTAGTTAGGTTAGGTTAGCCTAATAACAATAAATGGCGCCATTTGCTCAACGTCTCGAGTTAGTGACAAAATGAGATTCGCATTATCACGAGAGGTTCCGAATGAGAAAAACGTTAACGTTTTTACACAAATCAGTTGTTAAACATCGTCAAATGCAATCTGCATTTTATTAGCGAGACGCAATGGCGCTCCCGCCAAAACGAGTGACATTTTGTCACTGTCACAAATCACGTGATCTCTTGCTGCTCTTATACTCTTAAATCTTAATTTATATTCGGATATAAATAAACAAGCGTTGTACAAAGTGTCGCGTACTAACTACCTAACACTTTTTCACTCGCAGGTGTCTTCATTAAGAACATGTCAATGCATTCAATGCCGTGAATGTTTGCCAGCGGAAAAAATTAAAAAAGTGACAGCTCTTTTATTTTATGAGATTCTTAACTTAACACGTCTTATGATTCATTTTATCTTTAAGTGGTTTTAAAGAACGTATGATACGGCTGTTGTCGACTTACTTTTGGAACGAAGTTCCTTATCGCGCGTTGCGAAAGGGGGCTAGACGGAAAAAATTAAGACTAAAAGTTGTAACGACACTTTTAACGACAGTTGTAAGCCGTGCGGCGTGCACGTTTTTCTCTGTCTCTGTCTCTCTCTGTCTCTCTCTCTCTCTCTCTCTCTCAATTATTACTAAAATTGAGCCTACTGATTAAGTTTATATTATATTTGTTTTTATTTGTTAATAATAAAAAATATATTATTATAACTTAAAAAAATAAAAAAATTTTACAATTCCTTCACTAATTAATCGAAAGGAACTTCGTTCCATCCGGATGTCCCTTGACACCTCTCAAGTGTTTTTTTAATAAAATAAGTCGCAAACGATCTGCTCGTTTCCGACCTATTTTATTTAAAAAAGAATCACCTGATGGAAAGCGATTACCGTCGCCCATGGACACCTGCGACATAGAGGAGTTGCAAGTGCATGCCGGCCTATAACTTGCTACTAAGCTCGCTTAGACATGTTGTGATTGTAGATATAAAGATACACATAAATATACATTTAAACAAACAATCTGGCTTCTACATACGGACCAGTTTCACACACTCCTAATTATAGAGGAGTGTGAGTAGGAGTGTGTATGTCTACTCCTAGAGATAGAACTCGGTAAATAACTATGACGAACAATTACTATAATAGTACCTGGAAGCTTTTGCTCCGAGTTATAAGTAGTAGAACTTTAAAATATACTTACATGAAAAATTATAAAAGAAAAAAAACAAGAATCAATAAAATATTCGCGTCAGACAGAGATTCAAACGCGAGACACCAATTTGCCAATTATCACAAAAAGTATACCGGCCAACGCGTTAGCGGGTTGATTGGTGGCTTGGTTACCAAGCCGCCAATCGGATTTAACATTCAGAAATCGAAATCACTCATAATATTATCTTATTACACGACGAAAGAAAAAATATAACTTAAAAATGCGAAGTTTCTCAATTCTAAATCGATTGTTTCTACCCCAAAACTGCATACTAAATTTCATGGAAATACTTGCAGCCGTTTCCGAGATTCCGATTATGTACAATATTAGCTCGTTTAAAGCATAAGATATGAATGTGACCAGCAGTTCTAGGCTAAACCACAAAACCATCCGGACTCCGGCCGTTTGTAACAAAAACTGTATGAGTCAGCTACTCCCATTGTTGCCCGGACAACGGCGTGAGTGAGTCACCCACACGCGACCAGTAAAGCATTTACATTTATAAAACAGTAAAAATTCATATACGAATAATAAAGTAAAATTCCGGATACAGTTAATGAAACTAACTTTCGATACCCCTGCTACGAATTAGTAGTGGATAAGAAAGAATTGAAGTGGCAATTTTTATCTCTTAACGGGTTAAAAGAATCGTTAAAACTAGCCTTAACAAGAACTACTGGAACTAAACTTAGAAAGGACATTAACCTTTTTGAATTTGCAATTAAATCAGCATGTTATATAGGATATTTGTTCCAAATGACTCATTTGGTAATCTTTCATAAAGTTTATACAAAATCCCAATTTTTATTTGGGTCCCTTTTTACCCCAATATGCTCAAAAAATTTTTACCACCGACAAAAATTCTTAGGGCGTAATTTTGAGCAATAGTAAAAACCAAAACAACCACATCACGTTTATTATGTTATTACAATTCTAATTTGGTTAAACAATTTGTTTGTTGCTTTTAAAAATGCCTTCATGTAAAAAATATAAATAAGTACAGGTAGCATAAAAGTTTTGTATTTTTCCAACATTTAAAGAAACTTATTATATCTAGACCGAATGATTTGTTTCGAACTATGCAAAAAACGATTTTGCATCTCTAGAAAAGCGGGACGGATTCCAGATTCTGTTTTGACAGGTTTTGTCACGAATTCAACATCTTCTAGGAAAATTTTGCGCGACGGCCATTAGTATTACGTGAAGGGGGGGGCTAAAAATTGTTAAAAAGTGATCACGGGGTACGTTCCCTTATCGTCCCAGTCCTTTGAAAAACGCTATTCCCTCTTATAATATAAGATTTAAGTAAACACTAAAAATGAATGCCAATTACCCAAAAGATACATGCCAATGTTATGAAAATAACGTGCCAATGTTATTTTCATAACATTGGCACACGTATCTTTTGGGTAATTGGCATTCATTTTTAGTGTTTACTTAAATCTTATATTATTTTTTTATATATATTTATTGTTTATTTTCATAACATTGGCACGTTATTTTCATAACATTCATACCATAGCAAAATTCTTGAATATAGCCTTTGCTATATGGTTGACCGCTCTTGGCTGTTATAAAATATTACGTCCTTAGTTTCTTTTAGTCTTCTAATTCGTGATATTTCGGTTTCGTGTCTACTTACCTACGAGTACTAAGGCCTTCAAACGTCTGAAATAAAATTTCCATGTATTTTGCTGTCTGTACACCTGCGCAGACAGGGGCGGCGCAGGCGCAGGTCAAACCTGATCTCGCTCACTCACTACAGCCTACTGACTCACATCGCGGTTAGCTTTATTCTTAAGCTTTGCCGTCTTATAAACTTGAAATTCCATTCAATATCATAAGCAGGCGAAAATTTTATAGATATGTATTGTGAATTAGGTAATAGTATCTTGCAAGTACAAGAAAGCAAAAAACATTTTACTGTTTTAGGTGTTAATTTTGTTAAAAATCTTCTTGTTCCGTAACTTACATTTTCATACCGATATCAACACACGTTGATATCGGTCCAAACTTGTTTCTCGTGTAACTACATAAGATCTTCCTTAGTAAGTATAATAAAAAGTATTATAAATCACGTATTTAATTGTAGATAAATGATACGTATGATAGACCATAGTCAAAAACAGCGAAGTCACCAACCTCGATCTTCAGTTAACTGAAGAAACGAAATTAACACGAGAAGAACAAAATTATCCACAAACAATCTGTCATTAAAGATCGTTTAAATTTTAATAATCCCAAAAAAACTGACGTTAAGAGAAGGGGTGCCACATTCCCATACCATTTATAATTCAAAAAGGGTTAAGACAAAAAACGTAATTCAGTATGACAACCCCATGTGTGGAGTCATCCGGCCGAGGATTCGAAGACGTCATTAAATGAGCTTCCTTCGTATAATTTAAGATTATAAACACATGTTGCTGCTCAATAAATCTTTGTCGTGCAATGGCACCGAGACAATTGTGTTGCCAAGTCTTTGTGGGTAATTTTACAGGTTTTTCGGGAAATGTAACATCTTTACAGTCATTTTTAAGTCTTTTACTCCGATATAATTATTATATTATATTTTTTGGAACTAAGTAACCTATATGCTGTTGCAAACGTAGGTATGTGCCAAAAATATTAGATTTTTCATCTGCATCATCTACAAACCATTTGGAGAGATTAAGTTACAAACAAAGTACAAACTTTAGTAATTAGAACATAAGATTATGTCTACGTCTCCAGACATTGAGGAATGCCGGAAGCAGACGAATGAATATCGTACGATATAGACAATACTGAAATGACTAGACAGACCATATTACTGTTACGTGTTTAATTAGTGTAATTATAAATTAATAAGTATATTATCGGTGTGCTATTAACTGAATCGGACTTTATTTGGATTAAGAAAAACATGAACACACAACATTATTAAAACTACTTTATTGTAGAAAAGTCCACTTTACAAAAGCAGATCCTTTAGACAATTTGCCATCCATGCCCTTACCATGCAACAAAAATGTATGGGATTTGACATAGGCATCGCTAAGTAAAATTGCGATGCATATGTCACCGTAGCGATGCTTACCTAAGTCACTTTTGAAAAATTCAATCCATTTTTGTTTTTGAACTTCATCGTCGTATTTGTCAAAAAGCTTGTATATTATATCTCTCATCTTCCAGCATTCGCTCTACAAAAAGTTTAAGACGTTTTGCTTCAGCAATAGAGTCAACATGCACTAACCACATCAACATTTTTCTAATGCACATGAACAATGCGGTCATCAGCCCCGGATCTACGATTTCTTCGAACCGGAGCAAAAACTTGATAGTGGCACCTTCTCCCTTCAGTGTTTGAAAAAAACTGTTAAAACTGACAAATGAGTAGCATTTTTGTGACCATTTGTGAAAATAGTAATGTTTTAATAAATTTCAACTTTTTATTATCTATTAGCTAATAACTTTAATTTGTAACATTAAAAAGAAACACAGAAAAAATATATAACCAGGAAAGACTACAACTTTACACGGCGTGTTTTTCAAAAATATTATACTAAGATTTAATATCACTTGATAAAGACTTATGAGATTGTAGGAACAGAGGTTTCCCTTGTTCGACATTGTCTCAAGGTTTTGGTGCCCCCATGAAACTGCCGCCCGGGGCGAGTGCCCCACACACAGTTTGGCACAGTTAAAATTAATGTAGAGTAAGATGTGCAGAAAGGTAATACCTATATTATTTCTTTTGACATAGCCTCTCCTGTAATAGGAGTTGCCAACGTCAGAGTGATGGTGCAGATGTTCAGTGAAAAGCTGATGGTGTACAGGTATTGGTTTGAAAAATTGTTTGGATTGACACAAATAATAATATTCCTTTCACATTCCATATATACATTTACATATTTTTATTGCGTATCTAAGAGGCAAACGAACCCTAATATAGTTGAAACTAAAAAATTAAATATGAATTATGGTCGAATATATATAATATGGCCCCAAAAATTACAGGCCGTCACCGATCACTCTCGGCCAGCATGTGACTTGAACGTTACTTAACTTAAGTAGCGTTAAGTATTCTGCAGTAACATTAACTTATTTCGAAAATATCGTTTGCATTTGCTTGAAATTAGACGTGCTATGTTACCGCTCGTGAATGTACATTACTACGAAAGCTCTAATTGGCTTCCTAAAAGATTACAATCGTTTAGATTATACGAATCGATTGTTGTGGGTTTGGGTTTTTGAAAGATGATATCAAACCTGTACTATCGGACACCGCCTGTACAGCATTTGAGCAAGTTCTTTTTAAATCAAATCATTTTACTCGATCGGAATAGACAAAGAATGAACCAGTAATGAATAGCAGTGAATAGCAGTGAAAATATGTACCTACGTTGCACAGGTTAAATTTAGCAATGTTTTTTTAACCTTGTTATGCTTTCGAATTGATTCAAAAAAGTTCTGTGGGATAATGTCGTAATGTAAATTATCCTTCCTCATCGCCGAAAATCGACGTTTTACCAACATTAAAATATGAAATAAACATACAATTTTTATACAACCCTAAAACAATTCAGTCACACATAGTGTCAATTTAAAAACATGAACAATATCGATATTTGCTCATGAAACGGCTCGAAGCTTGCATTATCTACGTTTTACGTGAATTTACATAATATTTCAGATTTAAACGAGTAACGACTAGCGTCAAAACAATAATAGCCGTATGCATCCGCCATTTGCAATACGCTTTGGGCGGGAAAAGAAAATGGCTGCTAATATTTTACATATCGTCATTAAAGAGAAACCCTATCATTAGAACGCGGTTTGCTTTTCTAATTTGTATTCGCTTCTGGTAATTTATTATTCGAGATTATTGATAGCTAAGATTGGCGAGATGTTGATGCATACATTGAATTGGGTTAATATAAGGTTTTTGGGAAAATTACTAGTCACTAGAAAATAATTGTTACGTATGTCATCGCGTGCTTTAATTCTGTCCTAATTTTATCCAGATGCATAATTATTTTAATGGATACCAAACCACATGTTTTCTTGCCAATTTTTATCAAAATCAAGGGTCATAAATGTCACTTTAAAATTACCAGACTTACTGATGTGCACAAGTACCTAAAGCTCATTTCAGACTACGCTATACTATTGTAAATAGTATAGCAAAGAAGAACCTAATGCTGAAATGAAATGAACCTATATAACATGACGTTCACATTACGCGATATTATCGCAAGCATTTATAGTATATAGTAAGCTCAGTTGACCGCGATCTTTGAATAGTGTGCACAGTTGCACAGCACACATCACGACCGACATAATGGATTTAATACTGTATAGTCTTGAAAGCTCATCCAGCGATGATGACAAAGCGGAATTAGGCACTATCTTGTCATAGCTACGAAAGAAGAAAAATGCCAAACCTTGGATCTACAATAGAGAAAAACTACGACAAAAACGCATCATTTGGCGCCAGCGCAAATCCGTCTCAGGCACAGGATCGTATCCAGACGTGTTGTGTCACTCGTTTCGCTTGCGGGACGGCCGGGGGTGAGGGAGGAGGAAGTGGGATGCGCGCGATATAGCACAGCATGAGCTCAGCGCATCGCATAATTTTATAGCGTATAGTAAGCCAATAATATATAGTACAGTACAGTGTGAACGTGTCCATAACAATGTATGATGCGCGATATTTTTGTGCTATGAGCTATATAATATATGCTTTATATTATAGCGTAGTCTGAAAATCACTTAATGTGCACAGAATGCCAGACGCCCTACTGATTTGTAAACACAAATAATACAAATTCACTCGTAAGTCGTATATCATGGCAAGTCATATATAATACGGTGCTCGGTAACCATCAAAAACGTCGCACCCCGAGACGGAATTTGACATTTTATTAAATTCTTATTTGGCAGCCGACGGTGCATCGCGGCACGCGACTGCCGCACGCAAACATAACCGGTTTCTACCAAATAAAGTATAATCCCATTTTAACGTCTACAATTCTTCAAGTATTCACAAAGTTTCATGTTTTAAATGAATCTTTAAATTCTCATGTTTTAAATTAATCCTTTAAGGCTGTAATTTGATTTCTTACTAACCTGTCCTTTCTATCTTTACAGACACGACCGCTCCGTATGTCCTCTACAAGGATGGTGTGGAACGCGCTCCGCCGGGCACGCAGTGGGGCGGCGCGGTTCTGGACGGCGGCTACCAGAGTATGCAGCACCAGAGCCCCGGGGGACCCTCCCCGCAGCCCGAGCCGCAGCTGGCCTCGCCCGCACCCTCGCCCTACCCGCCCGCGCCTCCGCCGCCCGACCCCGCGGCGGACGAGGCCGCGCAGCTCGCACAGCAGCAGGCCCAGCAGCAAGCGCAGCAGCAGGCGCAGCAGCAGACCTCCCCCGAGCACATGCAAGTCGAGCAGCAGATGAACCAGCAGCAACCGCCATCTCAGGACCATCTCGATCGCACCCCGTGTTTCGTCCCCCAGCCGGAGCTGCAGCAGCAGTACACACCGTACTTCAAGGACACCAGACCCGCCAGTCACATGCTCGGAACAGGCGGCTTTCCGTTACATTACCTTAAACAAAACGGCGGAGTTCTATCGTTGGAGGGCCCGCTAGATCAGTATGCCACTCCTGATTTACGCCATTTACCAGATATCGTGCAAGCGGAGCCCCCGAAACCTCGAAAACATAATCCCAACTCTGAGCTCCGCCTGTTCAAATGCCTGACTTGCGGCAAGGACTTCAAACAGAAGTCGACGCTGCTACAGCACGAGCGCATCCACACTGACTCGCGGCCGTATGGGTGCCCCGAGTGCGGCAAGCGGTTCCGCCAGCAGTCCCACCTGACGCAGCATCTTCGCATCCACGCCAACGAGAAACCGTACGCGTGCGTGTACTGCCCGCGCTCCTTCCGCCAGCGGGCCATCCTCAACCAGCACCTGCGCATCCATTCCGGTGAGAAGCCATATACGTGCGGCGAGTGCGGCAAACATTTCCGCCAGAAGGCCATCCTGAACCAGCACGTCCGCACACACCAAGGCGAGCGCTATTCACACATATATGCCCCGGCCAGCTCCCCGCACGCGCCGCCCGCACTGACCCGAAGCGATCGCGTCAATGCCGGCGCCGCCTGCGATCCCCGCCAACCTTCACCCGTTCGATTCGGTCTCGCATCCATTGGCCTTCCTATCAGTCAAATTCTCGGTCCCCTCGTCGCCCGCCTAGCGGAGCGCGCTCGCGAGACGCGGAACCGATCGCCGGACGTTCCTGTAACCGTCCCCAGTTCGATTAACCCACTCGTCGATTACCCTATTTTGGACGAACCGCCCCATGTAACTGACCAATGTATGTAATTTTTCCAGACGTTTCCCCGCATCTTATCTTCAAGAACGGGACGACGCCGACCTTGTGGCCTCAGGACGTGCCGTTCCCGCCGGACGAGAACAAGGAGGAGATTCAGTCAACCTTCGGGGACGCGGACGGCCAGAACGGGGAGCAGCGCGGGTCATGTTTTTCGCCGGGCGATACGGCTCAATATCCGGCATACTTTAAAGACACAAAAGGTCTGAATCACACCGTCTTCGGCTCTGGTTTGTCCCTTCAATATCTCAAGGGTGGGAAGCTTCCGGATGTCCTCGGAGGGCGTGCGATGCCGCTGTACGTGCGGTGTCCCATCTGCCAAAAGGAGTTCAAGCAGAAGTCAACACTCCTGCAGCACGGCTGCATCCATATCGAGTCAAGACCGTACCCGTGCCCGGAGTGCGGCAAGCGCTTTCGACAACAGTCGCATCTCACGCAACACTTGCGCATTCACACTAACGAAAAGCCCTACGGGTGCGTATACTGCCCGCGATTCTTCCGCCAGCGGACGATTCTCAACCAGCACCTTCGCATCCACACCGGAGAGAAGCCGTACAAGTGCACACAGTGCGGAAAGGACTTCAGGCAGAAGGCTATCCTGGACCAACACACGCGGACCCACCAAGGCGACCGGCCATTCTGCTGCCCGATGCCAAACTGCCGGCGGCGTTTCGCGACGGAGCCGGAAGTGAAGAAGCACATCGACAACCACATGAACCCGCACGCGGCCAAGGCCCGGCGCGCCGACGCCAAGACACCGCGACCGCTGCCGCCCGCGTCCGCTGTGGTCAAACCCGAGCTGTACTTCCCGCAGTGCTACGCGCCGCCCTTCCAGCAGTTTGGCGGCGGCGCGGAGTTCAAGCCGACGGTGGGCGCGGGCGGCGCCTGTCTACCCGCGCAGTGACCCGCGCCGCCGCGGTGGCCGCCCGCGCCGCCGCCGCCGCTCGCACCGCCCACCCCGCACGACCTGTACGTCGATCGCCTCTACAACTAGAGTCGGCGCCAGTATACGACTCACCGAGCTTATTGTGAGTACCGAGATTTATCCGGATCGCTGTAAACACGCTTCGATCTGTAAATAGCGATTTATACTCTACCGAATCTGTCGCGTCCGACACCACGAATACTGTTACCGTTCTTAAGCGAGTATAGATAGCGTTTTTGCCCCGTAATGTTAAGTTACCACGTAAGAATTAGGTTTGTCGGTGACGACGATCGGCGCGGAGTGCGCCGAGGTCCAGCGGAAGGAACCAGAGATTAGATTGTAAACGATTCTACGTTGAAATAAAGACATAAGCATGATCTATTACCACGATATTATATTTCGCGATGAATGCTGTCGGTACGGGGATGTGCCTATTTGTAATAAATATACATATTTTTTTAGATGTTAAGTTTACTTTATTTACGAGTGCTAAGATATGGCGAAATCGTATAGGAGGTAAAATGCTCAAGACGTGTATAAAATATAGATAAATTAATGAAATTTTTGGGCCAATTATCTGAATCTTCTAGATGAGATATTAAAAATTCTAAATTGGATAAATGAGGGGAAAGAATGCAAACCAAAAACCTAGGTTACCTTTTGCCATCATATTTTAGTACTTATGATTCTGTTGGTCGCGTTTCCGGGAGTTTACCGTAACACTGTAGGTGCCAAATATATTTAATGTCCGGACTTAGCGTGTCTAGTTTACGTTGTTACCAGTCGACAAGCAAAACAGTTGAATTGCATTTAAGGAAAGGCTCAGACTGAGTAGGACTGTGATAGGTAGGTTAGGCGTATACTTCGCTCACTTAGCGTTAAAGTTATGTGTTAAATGACAAAACGTGATTGAGATTTTTTTTTGGGAAAGTGTGAATGTTGTAAAGAATTTACAAAAATCTAAATTATTAAAATTAAATCTAATTATTAAAAAATTGAAAATGTTACTAGAGATATATTATTTTCGATTCGGTGGTTTGTTATTTCGACTGATAAATTGATGAGTGAGATTAGTGAATTTTAACCGGTGTGTCGGTGTGTCGCCTTGTGTGGGCTCTGGAGCGATGATCAGATATGTATTCGTTTAGCTTAGACTCGAATTACCAAGCAATTCGATCATTCATCGCGAAATAAACTTAGTTTTAGGAAGAATAAATATATATACATTTTTGTGGTTCCGTTGAGGTAGTCCGGAGCTCTTTGCTCGTTGTCGCGTCCACAATCCACTAGACATAGAACTCCAGAATTATTTGATGATGTCATAATATATGTATTGATCAGAGTTGATATATATGATATATCGGTTTGTTATATTGTACGAGGGTCCTGAGTCTCCGGGACTATAAACTGCTGCGCGGGCTCGCGGACTATTCCGACGGACTTTTTTATCGTTTTATTGTCTCTGTTTGTATGTATAGACGACTTATATAGCTTATTTTATGATATTATTGTAATGGTTTCGTTTTCCTACCGCATAAGAAATGTTATGTATTTACTATTAGATGTAATAGAAGGAAAGTTTGCAGTCACAACTGGAGCTAAATAATTTGAAGACGCAATTACTTTTACGGTTGATTTTATGAAATTATCATGTTGGACGTTTATGAAAAATTTTGCGTAGTCAGTGTGGACGTCAACCTTTAGAAGTCGATAATGATTAAACCCAGGTTATATGTTTAACAGCTACTCGAAGGAATCAGTAAGCGTTTTTTATTATCAAAATTAAATCGAAGACCTTTGGCATCTCGTTCGAAGTAAAACTGCCAAGAGACTGAGTCAAGTTACTCAATATTTTTATGTAGATGATATACTTGTAAGTTACAGGTTACTTGATAGATAATCCTCTCCAAGGGGATAGTATATTCTTTATTCTGTTATTTTAACTTAAATCCAATTAGTTATGCGGCGTTTTTATTAATTTACGATATAAATATAGAATGAACTACAAGTTGGAGTATCGAGGAAAGGTTGACATCCAACTGATGAGCTACTCCGTCACATTATTTTTCTGGTTGATTTTCCTATCAAACTTTTGGAGGTTTACAAATGAAAAACACCATTTTCGAAGAAGAATCTAATAGAATTTATCTTCCGTGACTAAAATTTTCCACAGCTAATGTGATCCTCCGTCAGGCCAAACGTGCCGCGCCCGGGGCAGCCATATTCTACAAGATAGTATACAGCTGGGGCGAATTCCACCACTGGCCGGTTCGAAGTGTTCGACGAAGTCCAAAGCAACAGAGCGACGCTCTTACATTTCGATAAACGTTCGCCCGAAGACTTGCCAATCAGAACGCGGCCGACGATCGAATTCGCCCCTCAATAATTTAATTATACCTACCACAATACAGCCTTAAACAATAATAGCTATAAGTATTTTTATACAGTTTACTGTACTTTTTGTTACGACCTCCGGGCGCGGAACGCGAGCGGTGCGGTCGAATCGCAGCGCGGTCCCCCACTCACGTCACTTTGACAGTCGACGTCACTGTCAACGTCAAGGTGACAGAAGCGCGGCGCCGCCCTGGGAGGCAACCGCACCGCCAGGGCCGTAGTAAGTTTGAATACATAATACAATACAGTGCCATAGCCGAGTACTAACCTCAGATTTATACTTATTAGATTTTTATACCGATACAAATGGATTTAATTTTTAAATATAAACAAAGGTGATTAAGTATACAGAGATTAAAGATGATATTTTATACATTTATTACAAACAATATTATTAAATGTAATTGTGAAATAGATTTTAAATTTTAGTGATTACAACTCGCTATGTACCTACTGAGTACTCGAAACATGTTTTTGTAAGCTAATCGGACGGGGTTGCGGGCGCCGACGGCCGTCGCCGGTCGCCGGTCGCCGGTCGCCGGTCGCAGGTCGCTCGCCCCCGTATAGGGTACGTTGAGTTTGACGGTTTTAGCGTTTATTTACAGCGTGGTTTAATGTAAATACATATCACAGAAATAGGCAGTGTTATATATCATAATCGGATGAGTTTTGGATTTGTTTCGACACCAACGAACCAGGTTGTTAGGAGCCCGCCCCGAGTTCCGCTTGTGCTCAGGTTTCGTTACAGTTTGCTCAATTCGTGTATACCTAAACGTTGCTCGTCTTAGTTTTATATTTTATCTTAGTGATCTTTTTGTATAATATTGTTAGAGAGCACGGTTTTGCTTTTCTTGTAATACTATTTTAAGCTTAAAGTTATTCTTGTCAGTGTAAGTAGCTAAGCTCGAATAGACGAGCCGGTAAAATTATAAATTATTTTTAATTTATTGTGCCGTCCGTTTCTTTTCGAAGCTTTTATGAAACTCGTTTGCTGCACTCGCTGACATTTAGTTGGGTTCGTACCATGTTCCTAGCCTTATATAACGTAATATTTATTTTTATCCTTCGCCATTATATTATGCAAATCTGTTTAATTGTAGTTAGTCGCTGTATTTTCGTGCCCGTTACTCATCTCATTTACCGTATCGAATTCCTATATGATGTGGCGGTCCCACTTCTCAATCTTTAATCTATCGTCGCAATTCACTTATTATTTACCTTAATTTACTTATTTTAAGTCGTTATCAATTAAAAGGAGAGAATAAGATTGCATCGTGAACATAAACTTTGCATAAATATATATTGTCAAGGATGTCAATTGTATAAAATACAATGTTTACGCGATCTAAACCTGTGCTTAGCTTAAAGATATTTTAAGGTTTATAGTTCATTTAAAGCATCAGTAGCGAATCTTTGTGTAACTAGTCGGCCAGCATGTAAAAAAAATCAAAATTTTTGAACTTTTGAAAGTAGAATGAACCCCGTCTGGAAAACTTTTTGCGAAATAGAAATGCTAGTCGGCTTGTTATAATTTTTTGGAATAGAATGCATTTATTAGTGATCTCAGAGCGATCGAAACCGTTGCTGATAAGATTTGGCGAATATAAATTGTAGTCAATCGTATTTCTCGACATTTCGAACATAGTTTAGGTAATAAACCGTGTTTGCGTTTCGTCGGTTACACAAGCATTCACAATTCTATCGAACATTTCGGAAAATTTTTCATCCAATCACCCGAAAATTTTTAAACAAGTGGTCGATTAAAAGTTTTCTTAGTTTTGATAAGATTTTAAAATGTGAATACATCGCGTGAAAACATATTTCGATTCAGTTTTTATAAAATATTCATATTTATTATACATTATTAAACACCTAATTATTGTACTTGGTACAACATACCATAGGTATACATAAGATACACGCATCGGTGCATCTTTGAAATAATTATAAGAGTGCTAAGTACGGTCCTGTTGTAAAACTTTTATTTCGCTGTGACAAAAACAAGCATTCATATACAAAACATTGGTATGACCAGTTTCAAAAATGCACATATTCATTAACATAGAATATTATTATTGTATTAAAAATCTTATTTGTAATCCTGAAAGAACCAATAATAATAATTTATAACATTATTGGCGCGAATGGATTGAAGTTGGCTACGAATTATTATTTTGTCTTCCATTTTTATTCGTTGTCGTTTTTATTTTGTACAGTCTGTTGCGGAAAGGTGAGATTGTTTATCTGTAACTCTTGTTTATGGCATATTCGAATTTTGAATGTTTTTAAAACGGTTTAAGACGCAGAAACTGCGTGTGTGCAATATTATCACTTGTGTATTGTTTTGTAGTTAGCTCGACAAATAATTGGTAGCCAACGTGTAGCCTATTAAGTTTTAATTAGGTGCAACCTGCATTTAAGAGACACTGCCGCTCGCCAACCGCTGTCACTTATTATTAATAAATTAATTTCTATCACAATAGAGACTTGTTGAAACAGTTCCACGATAAAGTAAGAGTTGTTGAATTTTTTATAAAAGATAAAAACATATTAGATACCTATATGATCTTGTAGTCTGGATTGAGTTTTTTTTTAACAAATTTTATCGTCGCGCCCGGTCGCATCGCCCGTTAAGCTTATTTTTGCTACAATACTTATTTACCACAAATGTTTACTTATACCGAATAGTACAATAGATATACATATTTTACAAGATATACAATAGATTTTTATACAATAAATGCCGTGATATATGAAGATTTTTTTTAGAAAGCGCAGTGGGCGGCGCTGCCGGGGCGCCATTGGTTTCAGATGGGTGCTGTTATATTATTAATTGTACATATTTATTGTAATATATGACAATAGACTGGTAATTTTACACTGTTGTTAGGTTTCTACAGCGGGGCCGGGCCACCTGTCGGGCTCAGCGTACAACGCGATTGTGTTTTGTCTTCCATACTAGCTAATAACACCTCTGTGGCTGCGAACGCAAAGACACAAAAAATCTGTCGCCGTGCATTTTTTCTGTTTTTCGGCGTTATGACCTAGCAGAGGCGAACAACTTTTTTGTTTGATTGTACATAAATAGAGCTCATAGTAGAATATTACAAGATTAAGGCCACCGCACCGTTTGTCCACCGCACGCCCGTCACGTCAACCTAATCTCGGCCAGAAATATCTCGTTCTCGGTGACTTACCGCCTACCGGTGACGGTGGCGGTGGACGAACGGCCTAAGAGCTTGTTACACAATGTACTGCTAAGTGTCAGTTTATTTGCATGTTTTGTCTCTGTCACTCGATATAAAGTAAGCAGCGACACTACATCCGAATAGGCTATTAGACACTTACTAGAAGATTGGGAAACAGGTCCTAGCAGTTCAGTTAACTTCAATGGTAACTTTTTACAACAACCTCGTTGTTGTTGTGACATAGGATAGAGTAATTATTATTATTGCTACTGTTTTAACAGTTTACAGAGATTTCAGTTTCCAATGGCCGCGTCAACTATTTCGTAGAGTAGGCCTCGCATTATATATAAGCCATGCAATGAATTCCATTCAGCCGGTACCCGCGACTTCATTTGCGCGGAGCTACTAATGGAACCGGAACCCTACTTTTTAACGTAGCCCTAATGTAAAAGTAGCCTAAGATACTACTTATAACGTCAGCTATTTGCAGTGAAGGTTCGGACCGGCCGTTTGAGAGATTAGCCAGAACAAACGGGCAGACAAAAAAAATAAGTTTTTTGGTGTAGTGTACCGTATATTCGGATTCATCATATGCATTTAGTGCAAAGTTGTTTATTTTAAATTACAAACGGTCACTTCAATTTAATTTTTTTTACTAATTTTTTAAAGATTTGGATATTTTACTCAATGTAATATAACACAAAATCATTTTGCCTTATTTTATTTCTCTATTTACTTATTTTTTTATTATTTACTTAAATTATCATTTTCTTAAAAGTTTTAACAATTTCGTTTCATATTAATTGGCAAGACAGCATCGTAGAGAAAGACAGGGTACTCCCCGAAACAGTTGAGGTCATCGCATCGCCTTAAATTACTGACCAGAGACAAACCGATTCTAATTTTGAAATAACTGCCTTATCGCAATAGTGAGTTTTCTTTATTAGCTTTAATGATAGTGTCAAAGGAGTTTGTATCGAATTAGCTACAGATTGTATAAGTGTATAGATAGAGTAATGTTCAGACGGCCTAAACCATAGACAAGACTCTATGTCTATGGCCTAAGCCGACCGCTGCCCCCGGCCCCGCCTCCGTGTTAACTAGAGTATATTTTCTTACAGACTACTCCGAAATAGACATATATGATATTGATTTTATACAATACCAGAATACAAGATCGGACTTTTTACACAATTGATCAGGTTTTCGTTTCGTTCGTCAGTTTTCAGTTTCTCAAAAAGCAGTTGGTTGCGATATGGTCACATAATCTAGGCGAAAAAAAATTTTAACGTTGGCAAATAAGAAATTGTAAATATATTTTCTAGTTCTTCCAAAATATCAGTATTAAATACAAAAATTCGACTTTGGTTAGATCAAAAGTATATGTGTGATCTAGAAATGTTTTAAAATTAGACTCTTTCGGTGTATAACTTAATATAGCTATTTTTTTCGTATCATTTTAAGTACGTTTAATTGATGTAATATTCTTGCCTAGTTTTGCATTTATGTTAGTTATATAAACGTTTATAGTTGAACCTTGGTATTTATGTATATTATTATTGTATTAAGGGTTCTGTTTGTTTTTTTTTTGTCATTAATAGAAGTAAAATGTTGTAAAAAGTAAGCTCGTTGTATTTTATCAAATAAACACTTTTTAGTCCAACTGAAGCAATATTCTGATTTTTTTTTCTACCCTCGCATGCACATTTTAACTTTAAGGTAATTAATAGTCGGCCCTAGCATTTCCAAAAATATATAGAAAGGCGGAATGACCGACACGACACACGCTTTTTACAATCAAAACTTTTTGTAAAGATATCCGCACATTTTTCCGCAATAAAAAGTAGCCTATATCCTTCCCCGTGTTATAATCAATATGTGTGTCAAATTTCATCAAAATCGGTTTAGTAGTTTAGGAGCTTATTCAATTCAAACATACAAATCTTTCTTCAATCCTCTTTGCATAGATAAATGATTGGTATCGGCGCTCGCGCGCCCAACTAAATACCGCTGGTGTTTTTGAAAAATGCGGCAACAAATAGTACGCCGAAGACGGGGTGCCCGAGCTCATACCTGTTTCGAGGAGATGGTCGGTCTGGTATATTGAAAATTGGAAAATTGACGTTTATTTTATCTTCTAGGGCGGGGCAGCTCCCCCCCCCCCCCCCCTCTCCCCTACCTGGGTACGCCCCGTACGCGTACGTCTTAAAACACAGGCAATACCGACACGTTTGGAGTAGATGGGCAGTCAACATGAAGTCAGCATACAACACGGGTAAGTTGATTACATAACGCTGATATATTAAATTTGTCGTCGTATTTTTTATATCAGTAGTTAAATTAAAAAACTTTATTTGAACAATCGCAAAAGTTGTCGCATAATTTTATAATCAACGCCATCTAGTGACAAATATACATATTATTATAATGAAATATCACCGTAAAGGTGGACCGGACTAGGCGTAACTACGCGGAAGCGGAACTACGACGCGGCACTCATTGCGGTATTCCTAGTAGAAAAGAATCATGTCGCATCGCTCCGCTGCCGCGTAGTGCGGTCCCACCTTAAAACCAATTATCTAGTGCATTTTGGGGAATCGTTGTTTTTCGTACATTGTCTGTTATTTTCATACAAAAACTATGATGGCCGAAAACTATTAGCAACATGGAGGCGCTGTAAATATATGTAAAGGAGAATGGGCATTCTTGTCTACAGCTACTCAATACACAGCCAGAATAATATGAATGAAAGAAATAATGTACAAGAAATGCCCTTTCCAACGACATTCGGCTCGTTCGTATTGAGTAGGTAGACTAGCATTTATAGGTGTGTAATTGGTAGGTGATGAGTATAATAGAAAGTTAGTAAGAATAACCAAAAAAATCAGGTCTGAATCTTATAATCACGGGTCACAATATCATTTCACAATCACACCACAAAAACCTATATTTAAATGGAAGGAGAGTGTGAGAGTCCGCAGTAACGAAAGTACATAAAAATACAAAACAGCTGACCACGATATCGAGGTCGCGAACTTAAATTTCGGCGCACGAGCGTCACTAGTTTCGCGTATCGATCCAGAAGTCCAACTGGCGAGCGGCCGCGCGGCGCACAGCGATATCTTCATGCCGCGTAGGTACTCAAACCATGGCCATACCATAGAAAACCGGTCGGCGCGCGAGTCTCCCGTGCGGTTTAGCGTAAACATCTATTTAATTATAATATTTTAAATGAGCTGACTGGGCACCTGATGCCTTGTCAGAGGTTTATACTTTTAAATGAAGTAAATATGTTTAATTTTTGAGTTTGTAAATAGGTGTATAAATAAAATTGTGTGTGAAATAATATGTAAATATTAAATAAGATGTAGGAGATCCCTACACGTTCATACATTTCTGCCCATCCTCTTTTACAAAGTCAAAATAATATCTATTACATAATATATATATTAAAACCTATATTGTCTTTTCGGCTAGCAGAGACAGCGATAGCCTGTAAATAGGAAGGCCCTTAATTTTAATTAGCGTTTCCGAGTTCGGCAGTCAATCTGTCATTACAATATGTAATTACTATAATACTATATTACATTGTTCTCAAACGCACACAATCAAATAAATCAATTTAATTTCATGATGACTGTATAACCTTTAACTTTGGTTTATGGAACATTATTCAAATGGTAAACAAGATAAACCATATGCTACGCCATCTTGTGACAACTACGAAATTCATAATGCGTCTATCCTTCGATAGATGGCGCTCACGCTTAACTAGTTTTCAAGTATCAACGAATAAAATATGAAATTCATAGCAATTTATTCAACTCTTAGTTCTTCAATAATTTACTAATACTATCTACATTAAGATAAACGCACACATCCATAAACGTCAAAGCAAGTAACAAACATTGGCCGAGCATATCTTTCTGCAGCTCCCCCTGTTTTCTGAACATGGCCTGAAAATGTTCCGGAACGAAAACTTTGGAACAATTTGAAGACCGTACCTTGGTGTCATGGAGAAGTAATTCTACTGTCTGATCTGTAGCTACTCTTTCGTTGCCAACTAGAGTTCCGTATAATCTGGAACAAACAAGATGTAGGTAAATCGCTAACCTAAAATTTTGAAACTGTATATAAGTTATGCTTACCTGAATGGTAAAGTTGGCCTTAGAAAATAAAGTTTGTTGTCTTTATCGCCAATTCTGTAAAAAAAGGCAAATTAATTATTATTATGTCTACTACCTATTGAAAAAGTAGTCTTACGGCCCGTTTCAATAACCTATCTACCAATAGCTATTTCTTAAAAACGTCACATTTGTATAGCAAAAAACCGGCAAATGATTGAATGACGACGTCATGTATTGGTGGATAGGTTATTGAAACCGGCCGTAAGTCTACAATTATTGTATTTGAATAGTAACCGCAAATTATACAATTTAATTAATATTAGGTATATCTAGCACTATCCCGCAATATATTGCCGTGATCGCCCGTGATTTTTCGCGGGATATTGCTAGAATTAAATTGTATTGTCTTTAATATAAGACGCAAGATTTGTAACGGTGTATGTAAGTTATGCTTTACTCGAAAGCAAGTGGACAGTTTTGATAATTCCTTCACCATTAAAATGCTATATTAACCATGAAAAACATAGGCTTTATTTATTGCCTATGCGAAGCCAGACAGAGCCTGGTCGCTAGTAATTACAAAAAAAAAAAAAGCAAAAAAATGAAACCACATCCTACTACTATTATAAATGTGAAAGTTTGCGAGTATGGATGGATGTTTTTTACTCTTTTACGCAAAAACTACTGAACGAATTGCGATGAAATTCGGTATGGCAGTAGTTTAGGCTCTGGATTAAAACAGGCAGCTTTTTATCCCGAAAAGGTACAGTATTCCCGTGAAATACGCGGGCGGACCCAATAAGCTAGTAAACTAAAAAACTCACTCGTCACAAATACTTTTCCTAGAGTTAACTAAAGCGACAATCATGGCTATCATCTGGGACTTTTGTAGATTGACCCCGAGCATCTTAGGGTTGTTGGGATCACTGCCGGCCGCTCTGAGTGTCGTGGCTTCTGCCTTCATGACGTGCACATCCGCTATCGGCAGTTTGTTGGTTACGTCAGCTGCCTGTAATATTATAGAATCGTTTGCAAATCCTACTTATATTATAAATGTGAAAGATTGTGAGGATGGATGGATGTTTGGTACTCTTTCACGCAAAAACTACTGAACGGATTCCTATGAAATTTGGTATGGCAGTTAAGGCTCCGGATTAAAACATAGGCTACTTTTTGTCCCGAAAAAGTAGGTACAGTGGTTCTTTGGGATACTGCATTTACGCGGGCGGAGTCGCGGGCCACAGCTACTTTGACATAAATTGGATGTCTTTCGATCGATTTTGCGAATAAATGAAACCAAATACTACAAAAATAACCATTGTCACAAATAGAGTACCTCCTTATCTGTGAAAAATTTTAAAATATTTTAAAAATATATCATTTAAAATAAGTACTTAGGTATAGCAAAAATATTTTTCCAAATAGTGTGGAGAGACCACACATAATCTACAACAAGAGGTTGTTTCTAGGATCAGGTTTCTGCTCTTATGTAGCTTATAGCCTAGCCCCCTTACTAATAAAATGTTTACACAACGTATAACTTAAACAACGATGCTGTCAGTCTGTCAAGTGACTTTTCCAACGTTGCTATCTATCGACTATCAGACATAGATCGCAACGTTGTATTGGTTATCCGTTGTATGTATATTTTTATTAGTATGGGGGTACGTGTATCATTATAGCATTCTAGCTGAAACTAATTCTGAAGTAGCTAGAATGAAGGAATAAATCCATTAATTTTAGTTATTTCTAGTTTTAGTTATTATTTAAAATTAAGACGTACATAGTATATTTGGAATAAGGTACGATGGGATTGACATCGTCATCTTCTTGTATAAAAATAAAGAATAAAAACGGACCTATAACCTATGTTACCCGGGCCATTATTACGAATCTACTCACAGTTTATTCATTAACATCGGATCAATAGTTTAGGCGCTACGGCGTAACATACATACATACATAATAGATACGTATACTGACAAAATCATTATCCTTCCTTTTGGCTTCGCCGTAGTCGGGTGAAAATGCCCAAAGATAGCGGATATAAACACCTTCAAATTTGCTTAATACAATATTTATCTAAAACTTTTATGGATGTCCTATCATATAACTTACAATTTTATAAATATCCGGGAGTTGCAGCTTCCGTCCGTCTGGACAGTCTATTTTATAATACGTCCACTCTTGTAACTCATAACCAGATCTATCAATGAGCGTCCAACAAACTGAGTACATGGTTACGTTGATTGCCAGCACCGACTTGCACGACTAAAATATGAAAATACCAGATGATACAGGCTGGCAGCATTAGGATTTAAATTTCGAATTTCTCCAAAACCGTTGAGCGGAGTAGCGTTGGCTTTGAATACGCTTCGATTGCGAACCCGCAAATTTCAAAGACTGTGCTCAAATTCAAACTTTTTTCAAATTTGTTTCAAATTCGTGTGCAATTGCTCGTCGAAGTCTTTGTTCACGGTACAATATCTGACGGTTACGTGACGCACCAAGTGAAGATTTGATTCGATCAGGGGTGCGAAGGTTCCGGGCAACAAGTTCAGCTGGAAACAACCCACGAACTGAGCCCAGCCGGTCGTCGAGAACAAAATATGAAAGCATTGAACTCGTCGCATCCAGTTTGCGCGATAATCCGCGTCAGTCCATTCGCAAGAGAGCGGCTGTCGGCTGAGCGGCTTCCAAAAACTATGGCGCACGAGATATTGAAGAAGGATCTTAAATTTCACCCATTTAAAATTCAAATTGTGCAAGCGCTTGAGCCTAATGATTACAATATGCGTAAAAAAATCTGTGACACAATGTTGGAGCGATTTCGCACGTTAACGTCGCGTTGGTGTGCATTATCAAGCAGGGGAACAATAATTGGACCCTATTTTTTTTTAAATCATCAAGGGCAAGCAATTTCTTATCTTAAGTTGCTAATCGGCGAATGCTTAACGATTATTTTTCCAATATTGAGTAGACGTCCAGCATCCTGCCATAATGCTAAAAAATTAAATTTCGCACATGTATTCCTCATAATATTTTATGACAAAGGCATCTTTCAAAATTCAATTAACTAAAGAAGGATTTTTCAAAATTCAACCACCAAGGTGGTGAAATAGGGGATAAAAGTTTGTATGAAACTTTTTATTCCTTGGACATATTTGCATGAATATAAAAGGCAAAGCTGATTGACTGATATATCAACGCACTGGTCAAACCCTTAATACAAGATAATTGAAGTACCCTTAATACAAGGTGGTGAAGTTAAAGTTTGTATGAGACTTTTTGTTCCTTGGACATATTTATGGCATGAAATAAAATTTCGTTTGAATTGAGTACGGAAAAATAATGAGATATGTACATATTTCAGCATTTTCTAATATTCGGATTGAATTAGAGGGTAAAATAGGGGAAAAAGTTTTAAATTAATATAAAGATATTGTGTAAAATCCTATTTCACGCGAGCGAAACCTCGGGCAAATGCTAGATTTAATAATATATTAATACTTGTTGAACTTAACAGATGTTGTTCTGTTAACTATGAACTGAAATAAATATATAACTACCTACATACACCTACATTTACTACACCAACAACTAAACCTACAACCTACACCTACTACCTACACCTAAAAACTACACCTAACACCTACAGGTGTGTGTGAAAGAGTTTTCAACCACTGAGGGTTGGAGATTTTTACAGTTCTAACAATATTAGAATTGTGAAAATCTAACACCAATCCAAGGGGGTTATAACTTATACATATACATATTTTTAACGCCAAATTATAATATAAAATATTTGGCTATAAACCTACTCTCATACCTACCAAAACTTCTGCAGAATTTCTCAGAAATCGGTCAAGCTGTTTCAGGGAGTTCTGTGACATACACTGTGACATAAGAATTTTATATATAAGATTAAACTTACCACCCTAACAGTTTCACTTAAAGCTGGATTAAGAACTTGACCCTTGAGTTTTTTTGCAATCGCCAAATTATTAGGTGTATCAACAATACTATCAAATAGTTTCATTGCGGTTTTCTCAGAAAATCCCTCTATTTTTTCTATTTCATCAATAGTTTTTAGCTGTCCATTTTTAGCTATCCATTGTGAAAAAATTTTGAGTCTGTTTTTAGAAATGTCATATCTAAAACAAATAATGTTATGGTTACAATGTTGAAATTAAACTACTACGTAGCTTGGCTGAAAAGTGAATAGTATCTGAGTAAAGTTTATTTTTACCTCTTTAAAGATGAAGTGTCTGTGTTTATTACTTGCAATATTTTTGCCTTTTGCTCATCTGAATATTCTTTACTGATAAAACGCCTCAGATTGGCAAATGTTCTATAACCCACATTAGAGTTTATCTACAAAACCCCCAGAAATGTTTAAAAATATAGAAAAAGTTTTGGTTAAAAATAGGAAATATTGTATGAGCTTAACAACAAAAAATCCAAAGTTCATTACCAGTGACTTTGTAGTAAATAATAACATTATTTTATAAGCGCTTTTGACTTAAATTATTCCATTACTAAAATAAACATAATAAATACAGAATTGCGCTCAAAATAATAAGTTATAATTTATTGTATTTTAGTTCTAACAGAAGACAGACTTAATTTGCCAAAAATGAAATAAGAGTTGATTAGTTAATAACAAGATTATCAAGCCGTGATCTACACAATAGTTTAAATTTTTAAATATTAAAAGTTCGCTTATTTTTAGGTTATGTCTAAATTTGAGAAATGATATTTCATATTTGACATTTTGATTCTTCGTCTTTTATTTACTGTTGACGATCATTGATCTATTTCGCCTCCTTCTTTATTTAGCAAGAAGCTTAAGTATATTAATTTTTAGCTACGATAGGTACCTAGAAATATAGATGGATGGTTACGAACGTTTATTTTTTTTCAGATTTTGCTTTTACTTGAATTTTTAAACAGCTGTTGAAGATGACATCTGTTGTAGTTTTTGTAAACCAAATACTTAGAAGCTAGTACAAATGGTTACTTGCGCGCCTAATAGATGTCTCTGACTATAAATAAATCTAAATTACTAGCTGAGCAAGTTGCAACTTCGCCAACTTGCAAAATTAGAGACAGAATAAAGATTATTATTACGAGTAATCGTAGCATTAGATTTGCTGGTGTACCTATACTTATACCTGTATTTCGACTCCGTAGCCAGTCAGTAGGTAGCTGTATTACTAGACGTTTTCAGCGACTTCGGGCGCGCAAAAGAAAAAAAAACTGCGGAAACCGTACATTTTGCTACTATAAAAAGTAGCCTATGTCCGTTCCTGTCGTCTAATCTTTACCTGTGGCAAATTTTATTAAAATCGGTCCAGTAGTTTCCGAGCATATTTAATACAAACAAACATATATTTCCTCTTTATAATGTTAGTATACATATAGACAAACATAGTAAGACTATGATATAATATACAAAACATAGTACCTACCTACCACATGCAAAGTAGTCTTAAAGTAGTATTTTACATGTGGAATGTAAATTATGATGGCAGTAAGTAGGTACGAAAATAGTATTAATTAAGTTTATTTCAATTCGTCGGAAATTTAAAAATCATAAAAATCCTCGGTTTTTTTTGTTTATGTACTTTATAGGTACCCTAAGTCTTTTTTCAGTAGACAAACTCGATTGGATGGATCCATCCCTCTTTTTATTATAATTTATAATAAAAAGAGGGATGGATCCATAGATGTATTATAATATAATACATCTATGGATCCATCTTTAGTTTTCTACTAAAGAAACATAGGTCTTCGTCACTTTGGAGCAATATCTGCTTGTGTTGTATCTCAGTGCTTGGACCAATGGAGTAGAGATTTAGAACAACAAAAAGATTTTAAACAAGTCACAACACAAATATTAATACAATTTATTATAAAATTAGATACTTAGTAGGTATTTAGTGCCTATTTACGGAATGTTGTCATCTGTAGGACGCGTTTATAAGACCACAAGAATCACAATGCGGTCACCGCAAATTGAGTTTTATTGATTAGGCCACAACGTACATATTTTTACAATCACCCAACCGCGCGGCCTTTGTATACTCGAGGTCATTAAATAATAAAGAAGAGAAGAGAATGATACTGAAAACTCGCAAAGAGGATTTGATCCGATAACGTGAAACGGCATAACTTATCGCACTTTAATATAAGAGAAAGAGATACAACTAGCGGCCTCCCGCTCTAACTGGCGTTACGGCCCACGACAAAATGGCGTCTCTTGCCAAACCCGCGGTCGCGTGTGCATTCGATCACTTTCCGCCCGACGGAAAACTTCAACGCGGTCAACGGCACGCTAACCTGGAACTCCTGGAAAGCAATTTTGCTACTAGTGACGTCATAAGAAGATCTGGAACTTGGTAAGAATTTAATTTTAGGTCTAATTCAATTTTTTTATATTTTCAGAAAGAAAGTAAAATTGATTAAGTACCTACTTGATTAAGTACTTTATTAATGTTTATATCTGACAAAAATAATATCAACAGCTGATTTGTAGTAACATTACTCTGCAAATGATTCTTCTGGCCTAGTTTTTGCCGTCAAGGTCATTTTCTATGCCATTCTTAATTTTTCCTACACTGAATAAGTCCAGGAATAGGTATTATGGTTTTTCTTTCTTTTACTCGTTCAATGTACGCAAACTGAGTAAAAATTGCACAAAATATCTTTTTTTAGCCCTTTCATTGTAAATATAGTATAAAATGTAGGTGGTGGTTCAGCAATCATCTGTCATAATTCTGCAAAATTCTAGGCGAAGTCAGAAAAACATGACTTAACGTCAGAATTCTACCATCAGTAGTCAGCCTTTTGACGGTAGCCATTAAGATTCTTTTATTCGTTCTGTATTATTAATATATGTAAAATTATATGTTAAGAAGCAAAATGAAGTAATATGACAGCGGAGTTCAGTAAGGTTCAGACTGTCAGAAGAGCGGCAACGTCGCATTGTACTCGTGCCCGTGCGATTGGATCGCAATTTGCGACGTTGTCGACCCTCGAGAAGTGAGCGTAGTTGTCGGTCGATCGCTCATTTTAAAACCCGCTTTATTTATATTTTCGCTTGAGTCATTACTCGTTGAGCGCGCCTTCTTCGTCAATTCTTCTTCTAATGAGTTCTTTTCTTTACATTCCCAACTACTGCTGGAGAGTAACTGGGAGTAAATCTTCTCGTCTGTAGGATCAGTTTATCCAGTAGGACGAAATTCAGGACGAACTTGCACATTTTCTGGTTCATTCACATTCTGTATTCCATTTTCCGCTTACAATGACACTAGCTGTATTATTTGCGAAACATTTTGTTATCATTTTTATGCAGGTATCATTTTTAATAGAATCTATCTTTCTCTTGGTAGTTATTTATGGTATAGACTTAACCACTGTTATTGTAATTTAGGAATACCTTATACGTTTCCCGGTAAACTAAAAGCAAAGGAATAATTAATTGTGTTGCGTTATCGAGGTTCTAGGAAGAAGCACATAAGATTGCGACCGATATGTTTCTAGAGTATTTGAGTGAATACTCCGTTTTGGCAGCATTGTTATTGTCATCTCTCTTGTCTGCCCTACGACTATATTTAAAAAGGCGATGGAAGATCTAAATTTTTAAGCCTCTAAATTTCTAAATGACCAGAAGAGCCGCCAGTATAATCCCTCCCTTGAAAAAGTTCACCCAGTCATGATCCACCTTCCTTATTTCTCGTGGAACGCAAGTCGAGCTGCGGGCTATTAAAGAGACTAGCTGGTGCCCGCTACTTCGTTTGCTATATTAATGGAAACGGAACCCTATTTTAGTAGCCTGAGATACTCCCTAAAACATCAGTGATATGCCAGTGAAAGTCTGGTCAAAATCGGTCCGACCGTTACAGAGACTAGCCTTCGTTCCGGAACAAATAGACAGATGATCAGACATAAATAATAGATTTTTTATTAAAGGTGCCGTATGTGCCTATACTATTATAATATTATGCATTTAGTGCAAAGCTGTTATTTTTAAATAACAAACGGACACTTAAATTTTATTTGTTTGTATAGGTAAGGAAAATATTGGCTTAGATCTAAATTTTACCTGTGGGCTCTAACCATCCAACAAAAAAAGAAATACAAATTAATAAAAGGCTGATTTTGGCTGGCGTTGTTCATGCTACCTTGGGCTTAGTGCGTTTAAGAACGGTATCCTTTCATACATTGCTGGTTTGCTGCCCTTCGAAACGCAGCTCTCGCGCGATCCTGACACACGATGCGCGTTGTACAGCGTGCAGCTGATTGAAACCTTTTATTTACATCATATTTGTAGGACGTTTCATAGAGTTGGAACATTGAATAATATTATTGTTTTTAAATAATAAATATGTCCTATGTTTTATTGTTTTAACGGTGTCAATTCATATACACATAGAAGTTTTGAGTTGGAACGATGAATTATTGAATGGATATGGTTAGAAAATTTTAAAGATAAATGCTTCTTTTCGAGTTAAAACTCAGCAGTGTGAAGTGCGACACGGGCAAAATTGGGAACAACAACAGGACACGAACTTTGTACGAGTTGAAAATGGAATTGAATAAGCGTTGCGGAGCGATGATTTTTTTCTTTTATCAGATTCAGTTACCTTTATTGGCGTTTTTGATGATATGCGCGTCTGCATTTATATTATATATTTATCAATTATTATTAGAGTTCTTAAATGGACTAAATACAGACATTAATATTATCATGATTTCCTAGTAAGTATTATTAGATTAGATACTATGTGTGTCTAATTAGGTATGATCGGAGGAGTTTTAACTTTAGATCTTTATTGCCTTTTGACTTTTTGAGCAATACTCGACTCGATAAATAAATAGCATGTGCAACAAGAACGGACTACTTTTATTATTAAAAGATAACTTTATTTTATATGTATAGAATAATAGATTATCTAAGAAAAAAAATTAGTAGAATGAAATCTATTTTAACAATGACGCCTCCCAGCCGTGTCCTAGCCGATCAGTCGTGATCGCTCGGGTTCCGTCGGTGAAACTCGTTGGTACTTACGTCAAATACTCGACGCGCCCCGTTCCGTAAGAGCGGCAACGTCGCTTAATGCTACAAAAATCTTACCTACTTTTTTCTCTTAGATATGTACTTTTTACATTTTTAAAACATTCTGACAACAGAATTTTACGGGTGTTGGTGTGTGAATGTAGATGATGATTTAATTACGTAGGTATAGCAAGCCTTGCATTATTTATATGAAAGATATTTTTATTATTAATACTTTAATAACTACATACTTTATTTAGAACTAGTAGATTACGATTATAAAGTGTAAGTTAGTAATTAGTAAATAATTATTTATTTGACTTATCAGTTACTGGCCAGAAAGAGAATGAGACTGCGCTGTCGTAGCACTTATCACCATAAAATTATGGACTGAAGTCGGAATTAATGTCATAGAGCAGCGCATGCCACACACTCGTCGACTTCATTATCACACACTGAAAGGTGTTGCGTTCTCTTTCGTTCGTACTCTAGCTCATATTTTTGTCCTTTTCGAGCAGCGGTAACGATGTGTACGTAAATAAAGAGCCGCTATCTCTGGGCATAGGTTACCCTGTAGAGCTTAGTCTCTTTTCAACAGCTGCGCTTCGGCGGCCATTTTCTTCTCTGTCGTTCTGCTTGTCAGTGTTTTTGGAATCGCGTTGCGGAGTGCACGTATAGCGCCATTTTACATCTTCTTGATTGTTCTTCTTCTGTAAATTATTACTACGTCTTTAACTATAGGTATGTTTTTTATTATACATACTTATATTTTTAGTAGATTTTATGTAACAAATTTAAAATATATTTGAGGTTATGATTTATAAATGTGTAGACAAAGAGTAGATTAATATTTTAGTTTTGACGAAAATTGGCACAACAAAATATGTGAAACAGTTGTAATTGTGGCGCTATTTTTATTTTTGACGTTTGTGTTGTTTTGATTTCTTTAAGAAATTCGTTAGCAACGTAAAGAAAAAAACAAAATAAATAAATTGAATAATTATTAATTTTTATTTTCATAATAAAATTATTTCTTACCGACACGGATCGTAAGCGCTGATTTTGTTTACTTTTGGCTTTTGAACTAATTTGAGGTTATGTTTTAAATCACGATAGGAACCTATCATTTTGCGAATTGCGACTTTTGCTTTATTGTTGTGTAATTAAACATATCTTGTCTTATTTTAAAATTTTAGAAACAGGTACGGTTGAAAAACATAGATTTCAAAACTGTAAAAAAAAGGATTTTTATTAGAATTAGATTATTTTCCAATTTATATCGTGAATTGAGCCTGAATTGTCTTTTGAAAAAAATAGGTGCCTATTTATTATTATCATTTTTAATATATTAATTTATTTGAGTAGGTACCTACATTTTAATAACATTTTATTTAATTTCTCTGCCTTACGTCTATTTTAGTCTGGTGCTCTTTTCTCACTGTCATAACTCAGCAATAGAGGTTTTATTTACTCGTAGGAAATTTAATAGCTCATTGCTGCGTGCTAGCGCTTGTCCGCCATTTTGTCGAGGTTATTCGACCGTGCCGCTTACGTTTATCTCAAAATAATACTATATAATATTATATTAAAATAATAATATAAAAAATAATAAATAATAATAATAATAAAATAATAATAATAATATCAAAATAATACTATATTTATCTCAAAATAATACTATACTACCTTAGGTACATGGGGTCTGGGTGCGCACAAACTTTTCGGAGAAATCTCCAAAAAACTCATTGAGGCCACCCGAGACCCCAGAGCCGGCACCTACCTGGCCCAGAGAATAAGTATCGCAATCCAGCGAGGAAACTCTTTGAGCCTTCTAGGTACTCTGCCTGGTGGGGATGACCTGGGAGATTTCTTTTTTTTGTAGCATTTTAAGTTTTGGAGTAGTTATTATTTTTTTAGTACTTACCTACTTTTATGGTACAATTGATTTTGTTATCATAACTGATAAAATGTATATCATATTGTAGTATTAGTGAGTTTAATAAACGTTTATGACCTAATATATAATGTAATTGTAAAAGTATTAAATATACTATCTAAAAGCTAATTTCAAAATTGTATAATAGAAGATGGATAAGGTTTCATTATAACCCGAATTGATATGTATGAGAAAACGAATTAATAAATACGAATCTTGGTCACAGAAAAAAAAAAAAAAAAAGTCCAAATAATACTTATTTCGAAAATATCCTAAATGTTTCTTTTGAGACACCTATTTATATTTCTTTGCTAATTTAGCAAAAATGCACGAAACATTTTTAATAGGTAATTATGGTAGTAGTGGTTTACGCGTCAAGAGTTATTTCGTTCGTTAACATTTCAGTCCTAAACATCATCAAAATAAACTGGAAATAAAAAAATTATTGTAAAAGTGATAGGTACCACCTAATTTAAATTTTTGTTAAAATTATAACAAAAAATCTTTTTTGCATGATTTTGCGATGGTATGCACGCAACAAAAACGTTATAATTTGAACGATGCAATAAGTGTATAAGTTTAGCATATTATAGATAAGCATAGCATAGATAAGCAATTGCTCTCCAATATCCATACATTTATGTTTACGTCATATACATACACGCATGCGCACACTCACACGTTATTCATAACTCATATCTAGGGTTGCCATCCGTCCGGGTTTCCCCGGATTTGTCCTAATTAAAGTTGGGACTATATGTTCCGGAATCCGGGAGGCGAGGAGATTGGTCCGGGGAGCGTCCGGGCCGGATTTAATTTGCTGTCCGGGCTATTTGTAGGCAGATTTAGTGAGGCGTATTTTGTCATTTTGTCTTGATTTGCAGAAATAATAATTTAATAATCTTTTATTAATTTAATATTATAAAATTATAATTATAAAATTTGTCTTGATTTGCAGAAATAATAATTTAATAATCTTTTATTAAATTATTATAATAATTTAATAAAAGATTAATTAGAAATAATAATTTAATAATTATTGTATAACGTTAGATGTAATTCTTTTTAAATTTAAAAAAGTCCACTGTCATTCTGATAGTTTTTTTATATGTTTTTTCTTATTATGGCAGTTAAATGCAAAAAAAAAACTTTATCAGCTATAATAATAATTATCGAAAAATTTCTCGCTCGCTCTGCTCGCTCGTTTTTTACACAAATTAATTTTCTTTTCATTGCAAAAAGTCTTTTAAATTTACCTGTTGCAAAATAGGTAAAATAGCAAAAAATTGTAACAAACTGTAATTAGAATATTTTTGTTACATTTAAAAGATATTGAAATTTTTAATTTACTCACTTATTGATTTAATTTACTCAAGTCAATATTTTTGTTTTTTATTACTTACTAGAAAAAAAATCATATGTCCGGGTTTTGAGCCCCAAAATCCGGGGTTTTCACGCATCTTCTCCGGGTTGTCAAATTAAAGAGATGGCCTACTCATACCGCACATTGAGTGTGTTGGTTTGATCGAGGTAGATTAGCTGTGTAAATCATAGACAAAAAAAATCTAATTTTCATTTCATCAAATGGTTTTTTGTTATGTATAAAATTATATGTAATTTCTTTTTCATGTGTCGTTAATCGTTATCCTCTCGCTTTTTGCATGTTGTCGTTCCAGTCCAGCGAACAGTAGTAAAGTAAGCATTATTACAAATTTACTTTTAGTGAAGAAAAAACTCGGTCCTAGTTTAGCCAGTAGGTACAGAAATATAAAATTATAAAAATATGGACTTTAACCACACACTCTGGCCCGATGAGAATAGAACTCTGCGTTAATACAATAGAGCTGAAATCGAACACGTGAGCGTTGAGTTTTTAAATTGCTGCCGTGTATTCGATTTGCAACTCTATTGTAATAAAGCAGAGTTGTATTTTCAGCGCTATTTTTGTCGGTCGTAGTTAGGTCAGGACAATAATATGATCAGGAATCCGGAAGGCGGAAGAAAATTCAGAGTGCTGAAAATCGAAATCTGCGCTAATACAATTGAAAATCGAATTGTCGACCTGTCATATTGTATGACATTGACATTTGACTCGACACTTGTGTGTTCGATTTTCTGATCTATTTTATTAGCGCAGAGTTATATTTTCAGTGTTCTGAATTTTGCCTGGCCTTACGGATTCCAGGCAATACAGTCCCAGTTTTATTTCTTCTAAACATATTAGAAAGACCAGTAAGAAGCAGCTGCCCTATTATAAACTTGAACTGACAAGTGGGAATGAGCTTCATTTAACTTTTTAAAACACAATTTATGCTCCCAATAGGTCAAAATTTTGCAGCAGGTCCAAACAGTGCATGACCTATGATCAAAATTCTCTGACCTCAATTATCTGAATTTTCTATAACGAAACGTCAGGGCTATGTTATGATTTAGTTTGGTTCTCTAGTGTTATAAAATGTATTCATCAACCCTAGAAAGATAACGTGCGCCTCAGAGGCGCCCGCGAAACTGATATATCGATGTCTTTTTTAAATAACGCGCTTATGATCTTCTCTTCCCGCGCCAACTCAGATGCTAGTCCCCTGAAGGACAACCACTGCAGTTCGGTAAGTATCACAGTTTTGTAATTATAACAAACCCGTGCGCTCGAAAGGCGCATGTTTATCTTTTGCGTAACTTTTATACTTCTCTTTATTAATTGGGATGTATGGTAAATTATAAAAGTAATGTTTGTTATTAATTCATTATGATTATTTTTAGAATAGTTTAACATCATGAAGAGCAGAAAAGTGTTGGAAGAATAAGATATAGTTTTTTTAATGTACGAAAAGATGAAGGTGAGGATGATGGCTGTAACAGCGAGGTGAAAGACCATAGTAAGTGATGACGATGTTCAAATGGATACTGATGATAATTATGTAGACGAAGCTATTGATGGAAACCTGAATGACACTACAATACCTCCCGAAAATTCCAGTTAACATCACCAAAACCACCGAAGAAATACATTTATTACAAATGTATGTAATATTGATTTTTTCGGTATGATTGTTATTATTTATTAGTCTGTTAGATAAAATTATATTGATGTTCTCTTTTTTTATATTTCTATCTAAATTTAGGTCCTAACACAAATAATTATAATGTTTCTAAAAGTCTTTCCAAGGGTTTGTAAAACTAAATTTTTTTTATTATATTAATAAAATATTAATATATATTGTTGTTTTATTTACTCGTCGATAATTGATAAATTTTATTACAGCAATAAAAAAAGGAATAAAGGAATAAGGCTCCTCTCAAGTGCATGTTTATCTTTTCAGTACTATAAAATAAATCAAGTGTCGGTTCATGAGATAGAAGATACAGTCTGGTCACAGACAGACGGTCGTATCGGGCAGACACGGACTGGAAGTTAGAGTCTTAGTAATAGGACTCCGTAGTTCACGTCTCGGAACCCTTATGGTTTCGTCATGTCGTCCGTCGCGTCTTCGGCTTACCGTCCAAACAGTTAATTCTAGAAATATGGAACTGTGCATGGATATGTGTATACTGTATTATCATCACGCATTTATGCACAATAATTTAGGCACGAGGCTGTTGGCGGTAGTCACGTCGCCCACGCCTAACGCCGCCTCTGGCTGCGGAGAAAAGGGAGTACAAGTGGCTGAGAGATAGAAATGGTGCCTTATCCTCGTTCATCGATTCAAAACATTTTTTTTTTAATAAATAACATTTTCGTGTAGTAGGTATGAAGGTACGAAGCGTTACGGAAATACCCTAAACCGTAATGGGATTGACTCTTTTCAACCGTCTTATCGGCTAGTCGGCCAAATACATAATCGGCATGTCTCTAATGTAGTCTTCTTCTCGAGTTTATGAAATTAGCCGTTTCAATAGTTCGTCATATAAAAAGGATAACTACAAGAAACTCATATCGGTGTTTCAAAACAAGTCTTATGCCTATTGGTATTTTTATTCAATATTTATTTTTTAAATTTCAGGTTTACACCAAACAACAGAGGAAATGCTGAACAATGCAACTAATTTTAAGTATTGATGACATAGGAATAAAGAAGAACATGTCCTCAGGTGACGAAACAAATCAAAGCGAGAAAAAAATTAAGACTGAAATTAGAGATAGTAATTTAACTTCTTCGCCATCGCCATCAAACATCACTGAAGAAGATCCAGAAAAACATGATCAAATTGTAGATTCTAGTCAAGTCAATATTACAAATGAATCCAACGGAATTGCTTCATGTAATGATGCTTTGGTAGACGATGAAAATTCTAGTAATATCGGTGACAATTGTAAATTAGAAAATTCTGAGAGTTTGATACCTGAGAATGAAGAGGATGGCCTTGATATACATACAAATAAAATAAAGACTGAAACTGGAGATGAAAATTCTAGTAAGATCGGTGACAGTTGTAACTTAGAAAATCCTGACGGTTTGATACCCGAGTATGAAGAGGAGGGCCTTGATATACATACAAATAAAATAAAGACTGAAACTGGAGATAACCTATTACCAGAAGAAAGCTCAGATGATTTTCAAGAAGAAAAATTATCATTACATGATATCTGTGAGGAAAACTGTGATAAAAATATAAATTCCGATATAAAATTGTGTGTTAAGAGCGAAGAATTAAATGAAAAAGAATGTCAGGATGAAAATGTTTCAAATATAAATGAAAACGAGGATGAAAGTAAGTTACAGAATGATAAAATTAAACAAGAGTCATATGAATACGAGAAAATTAGTGAAGAATTGGAAGCCGATACTTCAGCTGGTGATACTATTAACACTAGTGAAGAAGTAGTGCCACAACATCAACATAGTGCTGAGAATACCAAAGAACATCAACTTAGTGAAGAAAATGGTATTAATGATAATTTATCTTCCTCTGATGAAAATAAAATAGTTGAGGAAAAACAAATAGCTGATATTGATACTGATGTCATTGATAATATTATTTCGGACAATGTTGAGAATTGTCAAATAGAAAACAGCAAAAGCAGTCAACATACTAATGCAAAAACTGTTCAAGATAGTAGTACACCTTGTTCTGTCAGTGATGAAGTTATAGATATTGCAGATGAAAGAGATAGTCCTGATGGCATAGCAAATGAAGATAAAGTTAATAACATTGAGGATAAACCGACTCACATTAATGAAGGAGATATTAAAAATCAAAGTCTAGATGATGATCAGCATAAAGAAAAGGGACTTCTTACATTAGATGAAGACATTATAGATATTGCTGATGAAAAAGATAGTTGTGACAGTATAGCAGACAATACTCATCCAGAATATCATATTTTGAGAAACAAACTAGAATCAGATAGTTCTGACAAACCTGTATACACAAAAAGTGGGGATATTGACGCAAGAAATGATGTCTCTGAACCGCAATATTGTAATGAAAGCAGTAATAGAGCAATTGAATACTCAGATTCAAAATTGAAAAAATCGGAGTCAACTGACAAAGTTACGAGTTATAAGTTATCTAATACACTAAACATCCTTTCAGATGAAGAAGAAGATAGTAATATAACTAAACCAGATTCACCTAAACCAAAACAACTATCTGAAACAAATGACAAACAATGCATAAACATCGAGGAAGACGACGATATTATGGTTATTGACGATGAGTCGTCTGCGAAAGATGAAAAAAATTCTACCGAAGAAAAGAAAACAGATCAAGAATTATTTACTCCAAAGAAAGACAATGAGAAAAATACAAAAGACACACTATTTAAAACTCAACAAAGTACAGAGAAAGGTAATTTTTTATTTTTTATGCTATTAGAATTTATTTATACCTATACAAGTTATTTTTTTTTTGAGTGGGTCACCCCTTCCAATTACCTAGGTGTTTATAAAATAGTTTACAACCTATTCTCATAGGTACCAAATACACCTGAAAAATGTCATGTAAAATCGGTCGAGCCGTTTCGGAGTACTGTAACAAACACCGCACACAAGAATTTGATTTAGATATAAGAATAATATAAGATATTGATGTGAAAAAAAACCATTGTTTCTTTATTTCAGATTCAGAAGAGTTAAGAAAAAGAAATGAAACTAACATCGAAATAAGTAAATCTGAAATAACAAAAAATGATTTTCGACGAAGTCCACTTTTATCGTCCGCCACTCTTAAATCTTTTAAAAAGAATTTAGCTGAAATGACACGAGAAGAGTTAGAAGATTTTTGCATTTTAACAATAGCTGAAGCAGTTTTTGATAGAAGCAATTTGGGAGAGCTTAAATCACAAATGAAAATAATCACCCAAAATTTTGAAGAGCACAAATTAAAGGCGAAGAATTTGGCAAAACAGAATCGTGATTTGCAAGTAGTTTTGAAATCTATACAAGAAGAACAGAAAAAGAATTCTGATGCTCCAATAACTCCATTAAAAATAACCCGCTCCGTGGGTATGCAGGTTCTTATGACAGATAAAGTTTCTCGTAAACGGCAGGCGATGTTAACTGGACAAATTCTGCAAAACAGTTCTCCCACCAAACAAATTACACCCACAGCTAGCAAGCTCCAAAATAAACCGGCTACTAGTACAAATATTGGTAATACAAAAACTCCACCACGACAAACGCAGCAACAAATACCAGTACCTCGGTTGGTGCCTGCTGTCAATCCTGTCACAAAACCGAGTCCAAACTCATCTCCGCAGGTTAATAATGTCAAATCACCTGTAAATGTGCCCAACGGCGTCAAAACAGCACCATCTGTGGCAAAACCTGAAAAAAGAACGCACACTAAAATGCAGCAAAGTAGTGCTGTCACTGTTGATCTAACGGACGACGAACCTCCTGCAAAAATTATCACTCGTAATTTCAACTCTCCTGTAAGATGTGTTCCACCGCAGACTTTGTTAGCACCGCGTCCATCTCTCCCCATGACAAGTCCGAGAAAAGTTTACATACCTATTAGTGGGCAACAGGCTCAAAATATAAGACCGGGGCAACATATTATGTTGAAATCTGTGACTGGATTATCAGGTAATTATTTCATAACTAGAAACAATGAACATAATATTTCGTATAATTTGTCATAAATTATTAGATATTATAAGTAATGAATTTCCTATTTTAGGTGCACCTGGACGACCTAGAGGACCGTCTCCTAATATGAAAGTTGGACCAAATACTCCTGCACAAATAAGACCAAGAATAGCTCAGAGGCACCCGGCACCATTGCCGGAGCTCATGAAACAATATCAGCCACCAAATTGGAAAGCATTACCTCCAGCTCCGGAACTTAAATTAGCTAAAGTAGAAAATGGAATAGTAATATCCTGGAAAATTGATGGATATAGAGAAGAAAACCATGAGGAAATAGCTAGCTACCAATTATTCGCATATCAGGAAACATCACAACCCCCAAATACCTCGCTATGGAAGAAAATAGGAGACGTTAAAGCATTGCCTTTACCAATGGCATGCACTCTTACACAATTTATGTCTGGATACAAGTACTACTTTGCCGTCAGGGCTGTAGATGTGAAATCTCGTTTTGGACCTTTTAGTCTGCCAGGAAGTATACTTCTTTTAAAAAATTAATAAACCCGAAGTAGCTTTGGATTGAAGTAGTAATGTTAATATTTATTGTTGTCTTCATAATATAATTACTGTTATTTTATAGCAATTGTGACATTGTACATATAATTTGTCGCAAAAATAATTACTTTAGTCTCAATTACTTTTAAAAGTTACGACACATTTCCGAATTAAAAATGGTAAGTATCTGCACAATAGTTTTATTATCCTTTTCAACATGACTAATAAATTGCCTAGTTTATTATTATTATGACTACCCATTTTACATTTTATGGACATTTATGGAGGAAGTCATGAATATTATAAATTAATATTTTAATTAATCATCAGTCATCACTTAGGGCTGGACATGTTCTTGGACAAAAAACGTTTACAGAGTCAAAAAAAGAAAATTTTTAGATCAAAAATTATATTTTTGTCGGACTAGCGATACATGCCCGGACTTTACATTTTGGATAACCATCAATATCATGCAACCGTGATGGATTGATGGTTCTAAACTTATAGAGTGGATGTACCCAGTACTAACATAGTTCACGGAGTGTGGTCTGCCGTTTAAATTGACAGCAAATTCTACGCCTAAAACGCCTTACTCACGGTCCAGCCTGCAAATCCAGCACCGGTGCTAGTGGCTGTCATAAGTTTCAATAGTGTCAATCATTTATAATTATTGCCTACAAGTCCGCGGCCTTTGATTTGCAGGCTAGACATACATCTGTGTATTGAAAGGAAAAAATGTCTTATTTGCCTCATTTAAATAACGAAAGTTGAAGAAGGTACTCCAATTTCCGACTGTCAATGAGCTGTCAGCTGTCGGAGTTTTGGCAACGACCAAAGAATACAATAGACTTGCCCTAGCTATGACAAAAACGTGTACAATTTATCAGCCGATTGTGAACATAAAATGGCTGCTTTACTAAAGTTGGATTGTGTATAGAACAGTATCGATATTTTAAATTTTTGTAAGTTTTATATTATCTTACATGTATACGCAAATAAAAAACTTATTTTACTAATGACATTGCACGAAAAGATAAGAATATTTTTGTTGTTGTAATGTAACTACAGAGTTTTTTTACAATTTAATCAATAAAAAATGGCGGGCATCGCAGAGCGACGTTGTGATTTTGTATGTCCTCCATAAATTGGCGTTATTTCGATTCTTAATGTGTAATATTAGTAGAATAAAAACCATTAAATGTGTCGCTTAACTTCAAACTCAGATAAATCCAATTTTGTAAATTTTGAAGATTTTGGTATCAAAATAAAGGAATTAAAAAAATAAACATCAAATATGTTTAAATCAGCATGGTTCTTGAAAAAATTACGATAAAGTCATAATATTTTATCAAAGTCCGATATATCTATATAAACATTATTTTTCAATCGTAGTTAAATCCGTCCGAGCCAAACAGCGTATTGCATTTGTTCAAAATGGCCGTCAGTCGAATCAATCATATTTTTTTCAGATTTAGATAAATGCAGATCTATTATATCAAACTCTGTAAATACACAGTGAGTTTTTTCAAACAGATAAATTTCATTCTTGTCAAATGAACTTAAATGCAATTTATTTAGGAGGTTCTTGGACAGTTTTATTGCTGAATTTTCCTAACAGGATCATTTTGTAAATAATGTTACTATAATAGAAAAATACCGCCCGATAAACCATCAAATAAGATTTTAAATAATTTATTTCAAATATATCTAAACTATCTACAATGGATTTAACCGAGTTTGAAGTTAAACGACACAAATATTCGTAAACGTGCACAAGTATGGGCAAATTGTACAACCTCAAAAAGCGTGCTATTTTGTGTTTCCTCCAAAACTGCCTAGGAGGTTTCTGTAAAGTAGACACTTTACTGAATCGACTGACTTGACTCATTAACTGCACTGACGATTTATTTGGGCTTTGACTAGACTTTGGACTTGATGATTTAGAAAAATGGTGTTGAAAACTTAAGAAAATTCTATTTCTCGCCTTATTCACTTGACACTGGAATTGGCTTTATGCTGATCGCCATAATATTAAAAAAAAAGAACGGTCACTAGCAAAATTTGATATTTGTTAAATGTCAAGTGTCATCCATTGACTTTTAGTTGTCGATAGAGACCTGTCGGGAGGGTTTGTTTCTTGTAAAATTGGTGATATTGCGAATCTGGAAACAACAATCGATGGCATTATATTTATTGCCTTTCTAATGCGGTGTTAGCTTACAAATTCGTCAGCGTTACAATTAACTTAACTAACGTTTTCAAATAAATATTATTATAGTAAAGATTTGACGTACGACGTTGTGCAGTATTTGTGTTTAGAAAGAAAAAGCAGGTTTAGGTAATATTGGAATTTTTCTTAATCGTATTCTTATCGCGGGATAAAATTATTTATGTAGTGAGTGAAGGCTTGTGTGTTAAGTGATTTGTGTTGAATATCGTTAGTTTCGTTTGTGTAGTGTCATTTTGTTGTGTGAAACTTGAAACATGTTGGATCAGAATTACTTGACTTCTTTACATCGGAAGGTGTGTATTCTCATCAATATATCACTTGCATATTAGAATAGAAGAGAAAACATTTATTTCAGACAAATATATGCCCATAGTGTTGTCAGTGTGTTAGTAACAAAAAATAATAATACTTTTAATTGTGTATTAACTTACTTTTATTATATGAGCTCCGTGGCCACTCGAGAGTGCAGGTTCGATTCCCAGGTTGTGGTGTGTACCAATGAGACTTTTTAAGATCTCAAGTACATTATAGGGACTCTAATGGTGAAGGAAAACATCGTGAGGAAACGGCACATGGTTGGCCCTAGATGTATTGACCAGTCATTCCTCGGGACTAGGCTGACTATGTTGTGAGAATGCCGTATGTGCTTGGATATACGTATGGCATACGACATTTAGAAACAACTGTCCCAAGGCCTAAGTGGTACTATATTAACCTCTGTTGTGTATATTTTAGCACAGAATACAAACATAAAACACTAATGTAGAGAAACAATGTATGTAAGGTTGAATAAGACTACTTTGTAGGATGTCTACATGCAAAATATATGAAATGGTAATTAATGAAACGCTCATTAGAATTTGGGTGAAAATGATTAAAAAATAACAATTGTATGGGTTTTCCTTTACTTTCAAACTACTTTTTTTATCTAAGATGGTAGAAGTTGTGATATCATAATTAAAATGAATTTGATAACTCATGCATGAAGCAATATAATAAGTATATAATCAACAACAAAATGTATATTGTGGAATTGATTGAAATTTTATAATAATCTGATAATAATCAGATAATCTTTGCTTTTAAGTTCCTAATCAATTTTTTGTCTTTCCTGTCAATAAAGGCCCCCACAGACGAGAGGCCGATCATTTCAGTCGAGAAAGATATAGTAGAACTAATAGTTTTAAAAAAAAAACTAGCTTTTGCCCGCAGCTTCGCCCACGTGGGAGAGTGTTTGTGGCCAAAAACTTCTTAAGCAAATATACCTATTATTTTATATATTATTATATTATATTATTATATTAAGTTTTTGGCCACGAAGTTTTTGCTATTACTGCCATATACAGTAATAGCATATATAGTAAAAATATATACTGTACAATAAATTTTCACACATACTTTTTAATGCTAAGATATCTCTTAGATATAATCTCCCAGATAAGGATAATTAAATTTTATCCGTCTAAATAGCTATCCTTAAATTCAGACATATCTATGCCATCACGGACTTTTTTGTAGACCTAAAAAAGAGAAACAATCCCACCGTACATTGTTTTGTTATTTATCTCCAAAGGGTTAGGTTAGGCAGCGTTTTCGATTAAAGTTTCCAGACTTGACAGGCTTGATTTTTTCCGACACCTTCAACAATTATCGTCATAAATCAAACAATTTCCACAAAACCTTAACAAATTATTATCAACAGAAACCTTCCTAAGGAACCACTTTGTCAGTAAATGTAAATGGCATGAAAATCCTTTCAGTAGTTTTTGAGATTATCGCGAACATACAGACAGACAGGCTCGGCGGGGTATTTAAGTATCCTATGTGCGTCTCCTGGTTCTAAGCTACCTACTCACCAATTTTCAGCCAAATCGGTTCAGTCATTCTTAAGTTATAAATAGTGTAACTAACACGACTTTCTTTTATATATATAGATTTAGTTATTAATTGTTTAATGATTGTTATTAATTAATATATCTATTCTGCAAAACACTTCTCAGTCTGTAATTACTAAGTATCCATAAACACAGTCAATATCCTTGAAAGTTAGGCAGTAGTTTATAAGTGTTGAAATAGTTATGTTAGGGAACGTTCCCATACTACGTGACCTATTTTTTAAGATTTTTTGACCCCTCCCTCCCCTCGGTGACCACTCGTAGTATATGCCAGACTTCCCCCCCATCTCCTTAAAGTTTTTTCATAGTATTGACAAGTATGATTTTTAATAATTTCGCAGGCAGAAAGTGTAACAATTGAAAATAATTTGAGTCATATTTGTTTTTATGAATACGGCGTTTATTGCATAAGACTGCATGCATGATTATAATTACTAGTAAATTAAATATTATGAAGAAGAAAAACTTATGTAAAAACATATTGCTACAGTAACTTAATTTACAAAAACAACACACGTTTTCTGTTTAATTACATTAATATCCATCTCACACGTCTCCAATGAATGCATTCCCAGCATCAATCTACTCGGATACATCATTGATCACGGGGGCAGTAGTATCAGGACTTTCTTCAGACTTGGTCATTTCCTCTTCATCCACGACCTCGACATCTAACCACTCCACGCTTTCTTCCATAACACACAACACCTCATGAGGCCTCCTGGAGAGAATCCGCAGAGGTCGTACGCAAGACAAATGGTCCACTGCACCACCATGCGAATTTCACCACTGCCCGCCATATTCGAATATAGGTAAAGTAGAAAAAGCGCAAAATTTCTTTCGGCGAAATCGACAACGTAACAAAAATTTAAGCCCCGCTCCTGTGACTGAGCGTAGTATTTTTAAGACCTCTCCCCCCCCCATTAGTTTACAAGTACATCATAGAAAAAGAAAAGTGCACCTCGACACAATCTGTTAAGGGGCCCATATACGGTCCGGTTTTCCTTCAGTAAGTCTGTGTGCAATTTCTAGATCGCATCAGTCGGCCGGATGGACTGGAGCGATTCGATCCAGTGTTGACAGCTCTGTTCTTGCGAAACTACTAAACTCGCGTCGATTTCTACTAAAAACTACTAAAAGAATACTGAAAACTATCAAAAAAGCTACTCAACTTAGAAATCCCTAAAGCCTTTTAAAAAAGACCGCATTTTAGGTTTTGTTATTGTAGCGGGCTTCGACCTCTTGATTGTAAGTCCCGATGTGTGTCTGAGTGGTGATGATAATAATACAGCAACAATTATTATATTCTCCTTTATTGGTGCTTAACACTGATTACGTATTACATTTAATATGAGGTATATGCCTAACATAGCAATATACCTACGTCTACACTATTTATAGCCTTTTGGCCAACTGAAATAAACTAAATAGGCTTTACTTCATGACATCTGACAATGTCAAAAATGACATTGACACTTACTTTTGTCAATATGCAACAGTTATATTCAAATTTTATTATTTATTGAATTATATTATAAATTTTATCGTTAAACGGGTAGTTTTAAGAAAATTACGAACGAATGCTACGATGTATTAATATGATAAAGTGTAAAAAAATATATGTTTTTTTTGTGCCTAACCTAGGCGATTTTTCCGTGTATGTGCTCGAATCCGTTCAGGCCGAACTTACATCAGTTCTAACTGAAACTATCGGCCTCTCGTCTGTGGGCCTTAAGTGTTTAAAACAATGAACAATGTTCGCGTAAACATAAGGAATCAATAAGTACATCATATTATACAAAAACATTAATTATGGTATGAACTTAAACGCACAAATATCGGAGATATTTACGAATATGATCCTGCGGCTTAATACTATTTCGACTTTATTAGGTCAGTTCGATTGGCAGTTTGGTATCTGTACATATGTATAATTTTTGCTTTGTTCGAAAATTCGGAATGTGGTGGGTTCAACATTCTAATCCCGGTCAGGTAAGTATAAATTTTAAGTATTTCTTTTTATAGTTTTTAAAATAAATCAGAACTATGAGCAAAGCTCAGATACCCAGGCACTTTTGATTAAAATGTTGGTTTTAGTAATATTGAAAATTGTAGTGTTGATCTGTAATGTTGATTAGTATTATTTATACAGGGTGTCCCAAAATTAGCACGTCACACTGACACCGGAGGTAGATGAACCCAAGACGCATTGAACAAGGCTAACATGCCCATATAAAAGTTTCGTGGGTTTTGAGTTATGACCAGTTTTAGTCATTGTTTATAAATCACCATTTTTTTGTAATGTTCGTATCAGAGACTATTTAAAATACACATTATTTTACTTTTTTTATGTGTACTCCCTTAAGACTAATTACTTATTATGAAACAAACAATACTTAGTCGATAAGTAATGTGAAATAACGACAGTTGATAGTCAATCTCAATTTTATTCTCACATAAAAATAATAGTTTCAACTTTGAGCAGCCACCGTGAAAAAAAATTACTTCAAACATAATGAACAAATACCTTTAAAAACTTCCCTATGCCATGCCGATTCCAAAATGGTGTAACACTTGCCCTTTGATTCTTTACACAATACGTGAGAGTGGGAATAAAGCTGTCGAGGCGAAGATGACGTCATACACATTTTACCTGCCATTTGCCTGGGCGGCCCAACACGGGTTCTGAATAATAAAAGAAACGCTGTAAAACAAGTTTTAAAAAGAAAGAGACGGCGATAGCAGATACTTGACCAAGTGACCAGCCAGCTAGACCAGCCCCAGTCAGTCAAGCCAGTTCGTTACCTTGCGTTTCGTGCTACCGACGTGTTCTCTGCACCTCTGCATTTTGTTATGTGATTTTCAACGTGTTTTTGGCTTTTCTACTGGACTCTGTTTTGCTTGTGAATTTGGACTATTGTAAAGAGGAAAAGACGACTCAGCGCTCAACCGGACTCTGATTTTCTTGGGAAATTTGTGAAACGGGCACGATGGCGAATCCCAACGTCTCTTACTCTCATAGCGAGTACGCAGACATGCATCTAATTTATGGTGAAAACAGGCGAGTTTCGACTTGCGGGAACGTAACTTACAATGCGAGGTTGGCTGCACGATTGTATGCGGAACGGTATCCTAATCTTACGCCGACAAAATACGAAATTATTTTGCGCGTTGTTAATGCATATCGCGAGTGTCGAGTACCAGGAACGACAGGCTCAGGAGCTGGAAGACCCCGCACTGTAGATGATGATGTTGTTTTGGATGAAGTCCGCCAGGAGCCAGGTACTTCAGTGCGGATCATTGAACGGCGCACTGGGATCCCAAAATCGTCGGCACATCGAATTTAAAGCGGCACAGATACAATCCCTACCACATAACACGTGTCCAAACGCTTCTTACAAGTGACTACCAACGGCGCGTTGTATTTTGTCGCCAAATGATTGCTAAATGGAGAGAAAATCCAAACTTTTTAATGATGTTTTGTGGAGCGACGAATCTGCATGTAAACGAGATGGATACCTTAATATCCATAATCTTCATAGCTGGCGTCTAACCAACCGTCATGAAAAAAGAGAAGTTTGCTCTCAATATCAATTTAAAATGAACTTGTGGACAGGAATATTAAATGGCCAGATAGTAGGACCATTCGAGTTACCAGCTGTCCTGAATGGAGAAAATTACTTTAATTTTTTGGAGAATGATTTTCCAGTATTACTAGAGGGCTTCCCTGAGGAATTGAGGGAAAGGATGTGGCTCCAAAACGATGGCTGCCCAGCACACTACGCCCGCGCCGTACGAGAGCACCTCGATATTGCATACCCTAACCGGTGGATAGGGCGACTGGGACCGATCTTGTGGCCGCCACGTTCCCCGGACTTAAATCCTTTGGATTTTTTCTACTGGGGATGTTTAAAAGATAAAGTCTACGCAAAACCGATTACATCTGAGGGTGAATTAAGGCAAAGAGTATTTGAAGCAGCCCGTGAAATATCGGCCATAAGCTTAATAAGAAGACTCAACCGAAATGTTATACGAAGGTGTCACTTGTGCATAAGAATGGGAGGAAGACAATTTGAACACTTGTTGTAAACAAAATAAATGCAAAATTCATACGAAACTTTTTTATTTTCTTTTAACACCTATACCCCCCCGCCCACAATCTCTGCATCTGGCTCGATGACGTCATTTGGCGCTCTAGCGTCAGGGAGAACGCGGGGAGATGAAAGAAGAAGTGAGATTAAAAACTTCATTCCAGCGAGCGAGGTGCAGAGATATTGTGTTATTCACACTAAACTGTTGTCTGCTCTGGCACTATTCAAATACTGTCCACGTCCACAACAGATAACATTTCGGTGTTAACAGCGCATTATTTTTTATCTCTTTCAGTCCCAATTACTAAGCCAGGTAAAAAAAGACACCCTACTAGACCAATTCTCTACCTACTTGATCGTGGCAACTGCAGGACTTGCTGGTTTATTTTTATTAATTCCACTTACGTAGGGCATTGATGAGAAACAACTAAAATTTGATAATGTATCAATAATATACAATACAAGTGTTACACCATTTTGGAATTGGCATGGCATAGGGAAGTTTTTAAAGGTATTTGTTCATTATGTTTGAAGTAATTTTTTTTCACGGTGGCTGCTCAAAGTCGAAACTATTATTTTGCTGTGAGAATAAAATTGAGATTGACTATCAACTGTCGTTATTTCACATTACTTATCGACTAAGTATTGTTTGTTTCATAATAAGTAACTAGTCTTAAGGGAGTACACATAAAAAAAGTAAAATAATGTGTATTTTAAATAGTCTCTGATACGAACATTACAAAAAAATGGTGATTTATAAACAATGACTAAAACTGGTCATAACTCAAAACCCACGAAACTTTTATATGGGCATGTTAGGCTTGTTCAATGCGTCTTGGGTTCATCTACCTCAGGTGTCAGTGTGACGTGCTAATTTTGGGACATCCTGTATATTTAAAATTTTAAATTTTTCGTATTATTATAATTATTATTTGAATTTACTTAATTGCATATTGTGTTATAGTTTAGTTAAACATTCTTCGGTCTCGCATTTCACGCCGGTTTTCCTTGTGGCCGTAGTATCACTCTAGTCGTCCATTCGTTCGTGCCGAAACATAGTAATGGCAACAAATTAAATTTAAAAAAAATCCGATAAGTACCGATTTTTTGTAACTTATGTAATCATATAGTGTTTTAATAATTGATATAGTTAATTAGTATTAGTAACAAGACAAACGTAGTGTAGGTCGTTCTGCGGTGCGATAGATAGACGATTAGAAGAAGGTTACTGGCAGTGGATAAGGGATGCCTAAAACATTGGGCGCTCATTGAAAGATTTCCTATGTTTAGTATTGGATGATAAAAGCCTGGTGACTATTGGATGACAAAAGCCTGGTGATGATAACTCTTATATCGATTCTGTGTACCAGTGGTTCAGGACATGACTTCGGCAGGGAAGAAAGCCATTGATTAGAAGAAGATGGCTGGCAGTAGATGGATTAGGGATTCCCCAGAAGATGGTTGGCGCTTGGGCGCCTAAGCTACGTTTAGAAAAAGAATAAGAATCATTTATTCCTTTCCTCTGAAACAATTACACAACCATGAGTAACATATTATATACCTTAAAAAAATAGTAAGTATAATTAATAACAAAATAGAGTTAATAAAACAAAAAAAAAACCTTGTCCCATAATGTCCCGTTTAGCGGTGCTTCATGATAATGTTGATTCTGATGATGACTTTAACGTCGGTTCTGTATCGACTGGTGGTTCAGGACGAGGTAGGCAAGGAAGAAAGCCGTCGTTCCACCTATTACGCGCGCTACTTTCACCGCTCCTGACAACTTTCGCCCGCACCCGCCCGCCGCCGCCGTGCGTGCCGCTGTATCGATGTAAATCCACAACATTTCATTATAGATTAAACTAAACCGGCGAAGTGCAAGTCAGATTCGCGCATAGGGTTTTAACGTTTAGAAAGTTTAAAAGTCCTGACACAAAGCCGGAGAATTAAAAAAAAGTCCGGACATTTCAGTCCCAAAATGCAAATATTAAGTATCTAGTATTCACTATACTGTATATTAACCTAACGGTATTAAGTAGCACATGCTCGCTCGGAGAAGGTTGTAGCGAGGTGCGGGATTCACGAAAATTTATATTTGGTTTTAAGATGAGTGGGATAATATGTCAATATGTGGGAAGTTAATAAAGATTCAAAGACTCTTTTGGTATTACTTATATGTTACGAGTTATTATTGCTCATATTCCAGAATTAAGAAGACTAATAATATTCGGTCAAGTCTGTAAGTCCGGACTAATCCGGACGGATAGTAAGTAGCCGCCAATTGTGTGATTTGCTCAAAAACTAAAAGCGTTATAGCGCGTTATTCAAATATATAAAAAATACTGTGGGAACTATTTAAAGTGTAAAATTAAAAGAAGTACCTCAAAACAAGACTTGGCTTAAAGGTCTCGTTACCAGGCCATTAGACATTAAGTCTTCATAAATAAGAAGCTGTTCAGATCCAATTGCATCTTTTTGTAAATAAAGAGACAATATGCATACATACATATGCATATTGTCTCTTTTTCCCCCCACACCGATTTCGGTTACAGTGGCCGCTTTATAGTGCCCAAGTGTGTGCGCAGTACTCAAGAGCACTCTCTCCTCCTTTACTCTCGTAGCCCAGTGGGACGGATAACCGACACGACTGGCGAGAGATCCGGCGCAGGTCCGACTTGTTTCATTCCCATCCGACGCATGGATCATCTTTCTTGTCAGACAATCAAGTGATCAGGCTGCATTGTCCTAACCAAACTTGGAAACAACATTTTTTCTTGTTCCAATGCGGGAATGGAACCCACGACCTCCGAGTCGAAATCCTAGCTCTAACCACCAGACCACTGAGGCTGTTATAAAAAAAGCCATTAGCAGCACTATAATAATGCTATAATGCTACGAATTGAAATGTCGTTTATTTAACGTGTAATATAAGAGATGCGATAACGCATTAATTTGATCGAATTCAATGTTTTATAATAATAACTAGCTTTTCCCCGCGGCTACGCCCGCATATATACAGTATCCCACGGGAATATATTTTCCCGCGATAAAAAGTAGCCTTTGTACTTCCCCGTAGTCAACTCTATGTCTGTGCCAAATTTCATGATGATCGGTTAAGTAGTTTTTGCGTAAAAGCTTAACAAACAAAGAAAATCACAAATTTATTATTATATATATGTAAAGTATCCTATGTCCGTCTCCTGGTTCTAAGCTACCTCCCCTCCAATTTTCAGCCAAATCGGTTCAGCCGTTCTCGAGTTAAAAATAGTGTAACTAACACGACTTTCTTTTATATATATATAATATAATAATATCTATGGACAAAGCGTCCAACGTCAATCTGGTCCCGTGGTAAGTTCTCGAAGAACTTGTGTTACGGGTACCATACAACGGAAATATAGTTAATACTTTTATATTGTACATATATTTAAGATTTTTGTTATATAATACACATTTAATACACATCCAATCTAATAAATAATGGCAAATAAATTATATGATTTAATTTAATTACATGTTTTAATTTCATATAATAATATATTTGCCATTATTTATAATATCTTAGATTCTTATGTATTAAGGACATTTTTATTTTTATTGAATCATTGCTGATAGTAGTATTTTTAATTTTATATTCTGACATCCATTCTATATAATTACATAATTCTATGAAATTACAAATCAATAAGTTATTAATTTATCAATCTAATGTGTTATAATTTTATGCTAATATTAATTTGTGATTTACAGTGGAAAATAGAATAAGTTGGTAAAAAAATTTAAATTACGTTGCACAAAATTGTAAAAATTTCATGATGCTGACAACCCTTTGCACAATGTTTACAAATTTTTTTTAAATTTTAATCTACCTACACCTGATGATGACTTTGTCGAAACCGGTCGTGTAATATATTAAAATTAATGTAAAATACTTATTAAACTGGAAATAGTGCAAGAAGTCCTGTGTGTTATTATTGTGAGAGAGCAACCATGTCGTCCTCATAGGGCTTAGTCAGTAAGGATAGTCTTAACAAATTAGTATTCAAAAATTCTTACATCTCGCCCAAACTTAACCAATCTATACTAAATTATTGCGTCACTAGACTTATTGAGTGCAACAACAATGCAAACTTATTAAGTGGAATGTGTCCAGATCGTATCCTAAATGCAATAACTAAAATAACAAATTTATTGTAACTGCCACAACTTATATAAGCAAGGGCTTCTGACATCGCAACTAATTCTGTGTACATTAAGGAAACATTACTGTTAACTTTAAATTTAGTATTCGTCTGGGGGTCAAACACTGCCGCTCCTAAACCATCTTTACCTTTTGAGCCGCCTGTATAAATATTATGAAAACCATTAAAATTTTTGTCAATCAATTCATTGCATTTAAATTTTAAATACATAATGTCCAAATACCTTTTAGGTATATTAATTCTATCTATGAAACAAGAAACCATGTTGTCTAAATTAATATTCTGCACCCAGGTAAACGACTAAACTGTGTCTAACTAAACTAGTCTTCTTCTTTTTTTAGCATATTTTTACTAATTTAAACCCTCTTTAACAGAATATCACTGAAAAGACACCATACACCTTATAATGAAGTCTAAGAATATATAATGACGTCGCTCAGTTTCCTGTTCGAAATGATCTTTAAATCTAAGCAGCGGATTTTAATGCAGTTTTCAGCAATGGACTAAATTTAGTAGGAATTTAGTTGTTAGTAGTGTTTTAGTAGAAAATAGCCAGACAGAAACCATAATATATGCAAAATGGCCTATATTAGGCACAAAAAAGACAAAATTGACACCTTATCATAATACCTCAAAGTACACGCACGCACACGTCCGTAAATCGCTTAAAACTACCCATTTAATTTCTTTACACGTAATATTTCCTACTATATTTTTTATTTAACGGTAAATTATTATATTTTCAATATAGTAAAACTGAAAATGCAGTGGTTTTTTGTTTTTTTTAGGGATTCCTAAGTTTAGTAGCTTTTTTATAGTTATCGGTACTCTTTTAGTAGTTTTTAGTAGAAAACGACGCGAGTTTAGTAGTTTCGCAAAACAGAATTGGCAACACTGGAACGATACGATTTTGCATCCGTTCAGGCCGAACTGAAGGTAGACCGGACCGTGTATGGGAGCCCTATATGCCTATTTAAATTGGTGAATTATTTTACCTAATAAGTACACACTACACACTCTTCACGTATTTCGTACTAGGTACGATTTTAGTACTAATCATTTCGTATTTTATGTTACAGACTAACCAAGAAGAAGAGGTTTTTAAGATCTCATCGTCATAATGGTAAGTTCAGTGAAACGCTTTTTTTTTTATTTATTAAATATTAATCTTGTTGTTGTTATTATCGTGTGATCCATACTTTTTGGCGAGAAAAAAAAACCGACCAAGTGCGTGTTGGACTCGTGCAAGAAGGTTTTATTTTTATTTTTAGTATTTGTTGATATAGCGGCTACAGAAATACATCATCTGTGAAAATTTCAACTGTCTAGCTATCACGGCTAAGGAGATACGGCTTGGTGACAGACAGACGGACAGCGAAGTCTCAGCGATCGTTTTTGCCCTTGGGAACTTAGGCCTTTTTAATTTGATACTAACCCTAGAAAACCCTTTGGATATGGAACCCTAGAAAAGTACCTATGCAAAACCATGTGCCAATTTCCAAACATTTTTCAGTCCACTCCGCGATTTTAAAGTGAAAAACATCAATCAGGCTACTCGACAGCTTGTTTGCCTATCGGCCGTCATGCGTGCCGATGATGAATAAATACAAGCGATACGTCCAAGTGATGTAAGCGAAGCCGCAGCAAGTAGCAAAACACGTCACCTCCGTCACCCGAGTGATCACAAACGCGAGCCTCTAATGGAATTGCAAATTCCGCGAGCCGGCACGTATTATCGCCGACAGATCGCTTTTGCACCTTATTTATATTAATATGCATCTTATAGTATAGGTACTTCCTTTAAACGAGACAATCTTGTATGACATTACTTATAAACACACCGGCATATTTAGCGGAACACAAAAAAAAGGTCCATAATTAAAAAAATATGGTTTTATTTTAAAATCTACTTACTACACTTCATTTGTTATTTAAAGTTTCATTTGTTTTACTTAAAATGAGATCACATTAAAAACAGATTTTGCGAGTAAAGGCTATTTGTGAAAAATGGTACAGTTTTGAAATTTTCATGTAACCGGGAAAAGTGAAAATTAATATTAAAATAACAATTAATTAAATTAGAAAAATTGTGATTAATATCACGTATTTCCTCCACGTGCTCTTATTAAAGTTTCTACCCGTCTAGGCATACTGAGAATGATGTTATCGATGGTCTCCTGGGATAGTCTTCGCCATTCCTCAACTACGGCGATTCGCAGTTCACCCACGTTGGCAGGAGCTGGAATTCTGGACTTAACTTTTCTTTTCAGCAAGTCCCAAACGTGCTCTATTGGGTTCATATCCGGTGATCTCGCCGGCCACTCCATAACAGTGATATTCATATCATTAAGATAAGCTTGAGTTACCCGAGCGGTATGCGGCCGAGCATTATCCTGCATAAAAACAAAATCGTCACCGATATATGGGGCAAACGGTACGACATTTTCTTCTAAAACTTCTCTGATAAAGCGGTCTGCAGTCAGACTCCCTCTGTCAATCACTACCAAGTCTGTGCGAGCTCCCAAACAAATGCCCGCCCAAACCATTATTGATCCACCACCGTATGCAACTGTAGTTTCAAAATTTGTCTGAATGTATCGTTCTCCTTTGCGTCTGTATATTCTTTGCCTGCCGTCAATTTGATTTAAGAGAATTCTGCACTCATCAGTAAACAATACCTTACTCCATTGGTCCGCGTTCCAAAGTCGATGTTCCTGAGCAAAAGTTAACCTGTTTCTACGATGATTTACCTCGAGCCTTGGAGCCTTGGCGGGCACAAATGAACCCAAACCAGCTTCTTCGAACCTTCTTCGTACCGTACGCTCACTTACGGTTACACCCCGCACTGCTTCTAACTCATGTCGGGCTTGGACGGCCGTCAAACGGGGGTTCCTACGTACACGAAGCCGAATGAAACGATCATCCCTACTCGAAGTGCGTCTTTTTCTGCCTTGTCCTGCTCTTCTCACATAAGTACCGGTCTCCCTGAACCGTTGGATACTGCGATGGATCGTTGAAACTGGTCGAAGAAGATCTCTGGATATCACTCTGTAGGTTTGACCATTTCTTCGCATTTCGAGTGCCCGGGAAATCTCCGTTGGGGCTAAGTCAGGCATAATTCAGTCCTAAACTCCAAAAAGATACGCGATAAAAAAAACTAACAAAAAACAGTATTTCAATGAAATTTTAAATCAAACTAAAGAAGGAAGAAATACTCGAAGTTCGCTCCAGATAAGGTGTATTTGAATAAAATTAAAACAATTGCATAAAATGTGATGTTCAGTTGTTTTCTTAATTTGAAAATATTTCTTTTTAAATTAAATGACGTATAAACCAGCCAGCAACCTTATATGATACTGATATCAAACCTTTATTTTATGTTCCGCTAAATATGCCGGTGTGTGTATATACTTAAGTATAATCAGTTTCTCGAAAACGGCTTAATAAACGAGTATGACCATGAAATTTAGTATATATATAGTTTTGGGGGAGAAAAAACGATCTAGCTAGGTCCTATCTCTGTGAAACTGCGCATTTTTTAAGTTATATGTAAAACAATATGTTTTTCTTTCGTAGTGATAGAGTAGCTATATATATCAATAATTTTGACTCTATTAAGTCAGTTCGATTGGCAGTTTGGTATGCGTATGTACAATTTTTGCTTTGTTTGGAAATTCAAAATGTGGTGCGTTCGTATCCCGGTCAGATAGTAAGTATTTTTGTGATTGTTTCTATTTATTTATCAGTAGGTACTCCGAACAAAGCTCGGTTGCCCAGGTACTTTGTTTTAAATCAGCATTTTTTTTTTAAATATGGACCGAAACATGCAAAAAGTACAGTAATCAGTTGCTTAATTAAAAAGTTACAGGCATAGATGTATATATTATAGACGAGGCATGTTGAGGCGAAAACTGTCTCCACTTAAATGGCCCACTGTCTCCACTTAACTGTCTCCACTTAAACTGTCTCCACTTAAACTGTCTCCACTTTTGGAGTTTTTGGGGCCATTTTGACATTTGAAGTGTGATGAAATCTAGATGGCTGACATTTGAGGTATGGTGAAAACCAAGATGGCGTAACTTTTTCTTGTATGAAGATTTGTTCTGTCAAATGTACGTCATAGTCTATCTTTAGTTTTAAAATCTTTGGTTACAGGACTAAAAAAGTCGATTTTAGTCGGTCGAGTACGCGTAACGCGACTTAATCAAAGAATATAATATAATATTACTAACGTAAAGAACCGTCATTCAATAGACTTACACGAATGACAGCTCTCAGCTATGTGTGTGTGACTAGACCTATGCGGGGGGTGCGCGTGGCGAGCGGGACGTGAGTTTCCTCAAGCCAGGCCTTTCGTTCACGGGGCCCGGTGGCCGCTGGTCTTTTCGTGCTTTGACATAATTGACAATATATAATTCCATAATATGTATGATAGATTTGTCTGACGCGACGTTCAAAATTATGTATTGCGGTGTCAACCTTAGGCATACGTCAACATGGCTGACATTCAAAGGTGCTCGAGCTGCCATTTGTAGAGGGTGTCGCCCCTGTGGGCTGTGACTACTTACCGTAATTTTGTCTTTTTTAATTGCAACCTCAATGTTTAAAAACACATAAACACCAACAGTAATCATTGTGTTTATGATCATGTGACTTAGTCAAATGTGGCCCAGATATTGTACAGTCATTCTCTATGACCATGTACCGTGTAAACACTGAAATCGTTGCAAAGCGTCATTTTCCGGTTAACAAGTTCTCGGTTGCACTAGGTAAAGCTGGGCGTTGGGACTATATGATCCGAAATCCGGCGGGTCCGGGAAAATTTAAAGCACTGAAAATAGAACTCTGCGCTAATACTAGAGTTAGAGTTGAAAATCGAAGTGTCGAGCTGTCATATATGACATTGACTTGATACGTGTGTTCGATTTTCATCTCTATTGCACAGAGTTCTAATTTTACGCTCAGTATTTTCCCCGGCCTTATGATTCCGGACAATACACTCCCAGCCTAAATAGTACTTACCAATTAGGCACATTTTGGTTAACTACATAGAGTCATAGACCAACAAGTATTTTGTTATTTCTGTACCTTGGACCAAATAAAATAGTGAAGACAGAGTTCAAGCGAATCACACAGTGAGGCTGGTCTAAACTACGCCTCGCCGTGTAATATACAGTGTCACGCACACATGTAACGAAACCACCTTGTAAGGTGAGCTGTCGCGGCGTGTGGTTTTTCTTCAAAAAAAAAAAGGAGGCGGTTATATTTATTTGTATGTTCGGCCATCAGTTTTTGTTTGACAAAGCTCTGTCATCACTTTTTTATTAGATTTTAGTTCTGGATGTACTATCTAATCGATAAGTATGTCGACGGAGGATCAACACAACAAGAACAGATGCCAACTTTGCTAAAAATGTAGTCTTAATTTTTTTTTCTTTTTCTTCTCCACAGACCGGAGTGGTCCATGCCCTTGTCCTGTTTTCCTTTATACATAATATTTTGTGTGCCAAATATAACTTTTTTACCCGCCCGGTTTGTAGCCTTCAATTAAAGTAAAAATGGTCGGCAACTATATGTATTTGTCCGTGTTCCGCTGGTGTTGCCACTTGCGAGTGTTCAAATTACTTTTTATCAGGTTCTCCGTATGAAATACACATTGTTTCCTCGTTTCCTAGTGAAAAGTAAATGTGAAAGTTTGTGAGGATGTATGTATGTTTGTTACTTTTTTACGCAAATACTACTGAACGAATTTCTAAGGCTAGGCTTTCTAGGCTCTGGATTAAAGCATTTCCCGAAAATGTACAGTGTTCCCGTGGGATACCCGATATTATATTTACGCGGGCGACACCGGGCGGGCGGGAAAAAGCTAGTCCTTCCATATATATAAAAGTATGTCGTGTTAGTTACACTATTTATAACTCAAGAATGGCTCAACCGATTTAGCTAAAAATTGGTGGGGAGGTAGCTTAGAACCAGGAGACGGACATAGGCGTCCCTATTTATCCCGTTCCCGAAGGACGTAAAAATTTATTGCAATTCCAATGTCTCGCTAAAACTTGAGGACGGCTTCCGGCTAAAACCGATTTGGCTAATTTTGGTCTTAAAATAATTGTGCAAGTTTAGGAAAGGTTTAAACGGTGAGAAATATTGGAAAAGTTGTAGGTTGTAGGAGTAGGTGTAGGACTAGGACGTAGGTTGCATTGTAGGTGTAGTCATTTATTCATTCCAGTTCATATTTAAGACAGAACAACGTGTGTCGGGACAGCGAGTATATTTTAAAATAACTTTTATTAGGTATATCCGAGTCAGTTCAACTTCTCGCGAAAGTGTCGACCTTGAGATTTTGATTATAATTAAAACTTGACTCCTACACAGTGTGTATTATTATTACTTGTGTATTTTTAGTGTGGCGAAGTGTGGGCTTTACATTACACCGGCAAACATTCTCTTACGTCAGCGCCACAAGATTTATATTGCCGCGAAATGCAAATTCAATACACCGAAATTAGCCTAGCAACCAAATTTCGTTGCGGGTCCCAAGACAGATTTAGCATGTTGGTCACCACTGTAGAACCTGGCTACTCAGGAGTTGCCGTGGTGGTTATGGTGGTAGGCAATTGCCCCGAAACCCAGGAACCAAAAGTATAAAATAATCTGCACTAACTCGTAAAATGACCCGGCGATATTGTAGTTCTCGGTGAATCCTCACTTGTCATAGAATAATTTTCCATCTTTTTGGTAAAAGTTGGCCCCAGACGAGTTTCTTGCCGGCTGTTCTCGCTGGGTTAGTTCCCGAACCGGTGGTAGGCATCACGTAGTATCGACGTTCAAAAAGAGTATTTAAAAATACCAATTTTGAATAATTTTTTTTTTGATTTTTGATTTTTTTTTGATTCATCACTGACTACTTACGTTCCCACTGCTGTTGACCTGGGGGTCTAAAAAGGCCACTTTAGGTGTTTCATATTGTTTTTCATATATTTTTTTCCATACAAAAATCTTGAAATTGTAAAATGGCTACATGACTCATCTGAATTCATCATATGGGGAAACATCAATTTTGACAGTTCTCCATAGAAATGCGTGAAATGGCGCACATAATATGAGTTGAAAAAAATATATGAATCATAATATGAAACACCTAAAGAGGAATTTTTAGACCCCCAGGTCTCTTCATAGTTGGTTCATTGTAACAGCTGGTAGCCGACTGGCAAAATTTCTCATTTGAGCGGTCATGTTAGTTTGACATAACAGCTTGAATTTAACCACAACCATTATGCTTTGACAAAACAATTTCACCAGCTAATTTAATGAAATTACCGGCTTGTGACTGCTATTATTCCGTCATCGTACATTGATGTAATGATGCATGTACACTATCTACACATTCGCCGTGGATCATGTTTTGGATCGAATGGGTCGTCTTAATCGGAGTGATGACACGGGGCCGTGGGCATTACAGTAAATCACCTTAAAAGAGTGCCATCCATTTCTCTTGTATGAAGATTTGATCTGTCAAATGTACGTCATAGCCTATCTTGAGTTTTAAAATCTTTGGTGCCGTCACTTTCTTTCGCCCAGCTGGTCGAGGTATCACATGACCCAGGGACTGGAAAAGTACTTATAAAATATGCCGCTGCATACGTCACTGCAATTGTGATAAATGTTACTAAAAAGTATTAAAGTAAAGGTATGAAAATTGTGCAGCGGTAGCGCGCTACATTTGGTCTCCCGGGCAAAGGTGAATGTTGAATTGCAGATTCGGCTCAATCGATTCGCCGCCGTATACTCTCTCTCACTGGCCCAGGCTGTTTATATTTAGAACTACCGTTCTGCATCTTGTTTGGACTCTGAAGTTGTTCCACACGCCAGCATCACCCTCTTTACTTGAGAGAGAGAAACGACAAAGAGAACATGTTTGATCAAAATATTTGATCCCACAAAACAAGTAATGAAACCAAATATTATGCATACCAGCCAGCGGTATTTGGTATTTTACGCCGGTTTTTTGTGCGGCTTTGGTATCTCACAGGACGAGCCGGCCCATTCATGCCGCAAGAGCAAGCAAGCCGCAATAAAAAAACTCTTGTATTATTTTCTTTTTGAAATATCACAAGTCGCAACGTAGCATTTGTGTTAATTTTGTATTGGCGTGAGTTTTGCAAGGTGGCTTGAATAAATAATAACTAAAAAGCAATAGAAATAAAATAAGTTGATTTCACGGGAGGAAAACCGTACATTTTCCAACCTGTTGCGGTTTACGCCCTTGGTTACGACTGGTTTGTTATGAATAGAGAATAATATAAGTGTAATGCGAATTAGCCAAGTGTTTAATGTGGTATTTTTGGCTTATACAATACCTATATCCTACCTGGTCCCTATAGTCTAGTCAACAAGTTCAAAAACGTGTTAAATAGAAATAAATCTCCTAAAAATATGAGCGATAGCTCATTCGATTCGGAATGACGTCTAGAAAAATGTTTTTAAAAATAAAAATGTTTTGCTGCAATATTAGCACATAAAAATTGCGATTGTTACTAACAAAATAAGATAAAAAAGGTATTTAGTTTTTGGTTAATAACTTTTAAAATAATGATATTTAAGGAATTTTTTAAAAAAATCCTGAAAGAGGAGGAAATTTCCAATAAAAAAGTCCTAACTCCCGGAACTCTATGTATATTATTTATAATTTTTTTTAACGCTGGAAATAGGGCTCCGCGAGGGCGTTACGGCATAGGCGCGCCGTCTAAAAAGCCGGTATATCACCTAAAATATATTTTTTAAAATATTAAATAACAATTTAAAAATTTGAATAAATTATGGTGTAATCTAGACACTTGAACGAAAAAAACGTCAGTGAAAAAAAAAAAAATTGTCGATTTTTCAAAAAGTTACACCATTGTGAATTAACAAATTTTTCCAATCTCTGGTTTTATAAATTACGGCATAAAAGTTTAAATAATTGGTCTATAAATTTTTCGCTTCGTGGAGCTCTTTTTATTTAGGTACTTAATATAAGGTTCCCGCGTTGGAACAACAAAAAATGTTGTTTCCAAGTTTGGTAAAGACAATGCAGGCTGATCACCTGATTGTCTGACAAGAAAGATGATGATGCGTCGGATGTGGGCATGTAAAAAGTCGGTCCTGCGCCTGAGGGTCAATTCTGATAAATAAAACCTGCAATAATACAATTACAATCAAGTCCCGATATGCTAAAACTATCAAACTGGTATTCTCGTAAACATTAAACTAGCGTCAAACGTGTTTTGATTGGTACAGACTTCAAAAAATCAGTTTATGATACTCGTAACAAGTAGCCTCACTTATAATACTGTGGCGGACCAATTAGCGCCACAATCCTGAATCGCGCTATCGAAGTTTTCTACGATCGACACTATATAAACGACATCTGAATTGCATACAAGTGGGCTTCGGCCTGACCGAGCATACCAACTCGCTCGGTCGGATATCTCCCTTTGGGGCTTCCCATCTATCCCACAATACAATCAAAGTAAAATGAAACTACGTTAAATACGAGAATTGAGGTTCTGATCTCTCGCCTGTCGTGTCGGTTATCCGTCCCACTAGGTAGGTTCGAGAGTAACGGAAGAGAGAGTACTCTTGTGTATTGCTTGGGCACTATAAAATCAGTCCTGGTCTCAATGAAACCGGCCACCGTCACTGAAATCGGTGTGGGGATCTATTATTATATGCTACATACCATATAGCCTTATATCGCTGTGTATCAACTAAAGAGTTATAAACGGATAAGAACGTAAAAGTTTCGTGAACGTGGAATCAGCATAGATATGGGAACAATTAAACTGAAAAAATGAAGCCTTTATCTTAGCCCCTTTTCCCTGCCTATGAAGTATATCAGTTTTTACAATCCTAGCTCAAAATATCGTCCATGCATCAATTCAACGTCTTACGGGAGGAGAGGGACACTTGATCCTTATGGGAGACTAGGTACACTCAATTTACAGGCTATGTATCCCGCTTTATTACAATTTATTTGTTCCTATGATAAAGGTTCAGAAAGGGCAGTGCCCTAGCCAAGGTGTGACGCTCGGCGGCGACACCCACAGACATTGCCCCAGTGGTGATCACCGTAGTGACACCTCATACCACCCACGTTATGTGTAGCTGGTAGCCTGGTTCGATATCAAGAAATATATTCTACTAGCTGTTGCTCGCGGCTCCGCCCGCGTAAGTATAGTATCCCTCGGGAACACTACTTTTTCGGGATAAAAAGTAGCCTATGTTTTAATCCAGAGTCTAAACTACTACCATACAGAATTTCATCGAAATCCGTTCAGTAGTTTTTGCGTGAAAGCGTAACAAACATCCACGCTTTCACATTTATAATATTAGTAAGGATTAGGGGCTATCTAAGTATTTTTATTAAGTTCGAAGGACTAAGTCGGAAAGGAGCAATTTTATTCGTATTGCAATATCGATTGACACGACGCGCGACGTCGCGTCATCGATGAACTTTATCCCAATGGCTTTCGGGAATCGTCGTTTTTCATAGATCTTCTGGCGTTTCCTAGCATAGCTATTAGTCCAATATAGAGAAGCATCTATTATGGCTATCAAAGTATGAAGGTATTTTTAAGTTCGGAGGACCAAGTTGAGCGAAAGTAACTAGTAGTAACTTGTAAAGTAGTTAATAATATTAGTATAGATAACTAAACATACGTTAGATTGACAAATATAAATAACCTAACCAAGAGCATGTCAGGACATGTCTAAGCAGGGATTCCGTAACTATCAACGCTTAATAGGTTTTTTTTTAATTTCTTACTTCAAAAGTTACTGTCCGATTTCATGCAAAATAATTTTCCTAAACAATATTTAGCATAATCTATCGGCAAGAAAATAATCGGCATAAACTATGAGAGTTTAGAAATGCCTGGGGGGACCCCACACAATGGGATGGAATAAAAAAAAATCATCCCCACTTCACATGTAAGATGCCAAAATCGAGATGTATACACAATCTATAACTATACCAAATTTCATACATTTATATGCATAGTTACAGAAGTTAGAAGAGTGGACAGACTTAGCAATTTTAGCTAAAAACGGCAAATGGCCAGGCCAGGGAACTGAAAATTTAGGTCTTTAAAGAAAAATTTTAGAAAATTAAATTATTTTCTAAAATAGCTCTTTATGATGGGCATTTAAATGTTGTAATGATTGAAATTCATTGTAAAAAAAAATAACTTACGGAATGAAAAAGCCATTAGGCTGGGAGTCTGGGACTATATACTCAAGAAAGGACTATAAGCCTTACAAGCTCAAGATCGCCCCAATTGCCTCACTGACAATATAATATCTGGTATATTACGAATTTATTATATAACTAGCTGACCTGGCGAACTTCGTACCGCCATATTTGAAAAATAAATAATTTTCACACAAACCTTCTCCTGACAATAACGAACACATAAAAGAAAGATTTATCCAATTTGGTGCAGTCGCTTGGAAGTTATGCGCGTACACACATTTCGGTAATTAATTTTTATTTATATGTATAGCTTTTGCCCGCAGCTTCGCCCGCGTGGGAGAGTGTTCCTGGTAAAAAACTTCTTAAGCAAATATACCTACTGCAATACAGTAGTAGCACATACTAAAACATTATACTTATAATAAGTTGTCACACGTACATTTTAATTTTTAATATATATCTTCTAGATAATGGTTTATTAGGTAATATTGTATCCGTCCTATCTTATAAGCTTCTGAAAATACTACATTATTTGTGATAATTTTTTAGAGTTCCGTAATACTCAAGGAACGCTCGCTCTGTCCGTGCGTCTGTCTGTCTGTCTGTCTGTCTTTCCGCGCTTCTACCTTCTGTTATTATGAATATAAATGGATGAAATTTGGTACAGTTGAAGACTGTATATATATAGATCTCGGTTTTAGCATCATAAAATAATGATAATTTTACATTTTAGGGGTGGCTCACCATACATGTGAAGTGGGGATGAAGAATATTTTTTATTCTACCCTATCGTGTGGGGCATCGTTAAATAGGTATTTTAAAATAAAGGGAAGATTTCATACATGACTGACTTTTTTACAAAGTCAACCATTTTCGAGTAATCGGCCTCCAAGGTGGGTTTATAAGTAGTTGGTACTCTGATGATTAGTGAGTACCGTCATATGTCATTATAATAATATGTTGGTGTTTCTTGTGAAGATGGTGGTGATGATAATGATCATGAATATAATTTTGGCAATAGCAAAATTTCAAATACATTGATATCGGTGTACAAAACTATGAGGAGTACCTATGTCACCATAATAATATGTTGGTGTATCCTAAGAAGATGGTGGTGATGATGATGATTGCTGTAAGTAAGGATATGCTATCCTTGCAGTTCTTTAAACAATACCGAAATTTCTAAACATGTATCTTTAAAGCCTGAGGAATTGTATCTTTAAAGACTACGGAATTATGTTCAGTGCTTTTGGATCTAGGGTACACCTTGGCACATTTTACTTACAATAAAAGTTGAAATCACTATAAATGTCCTTATAATTTTGTGGAGTTTTCTCGATTCCTCGTGGATTTCATCATCAGGTCTCCACCTTGGTGACTAAGGGACCAATTTCTAATTATATTCTATACAACAACAAAAGAATTTTGAAAATGCTTCGACAAACGGCAAAGTTGTATTCAAAAATATGCGTGTCGGTGTAAATGACTATGAGAAGTACCTATTATCATCATAATGTAATGGTGTATGGTGTTATGAAGGCGGTGATTGCTGATGATTACTTTAATTGATATAGTGGCATATGCTTTCAGATCTTTAAACAACGCCGAAGTCCCCAAACATGTATATATAACGACTCGGGAGATCTGTTCAGTACTTTTGGATCCTTACATAGGGTATACCTTGGTGCAAAATCATTATTTTTGGCAGTATATGCCTGGACTACTTCAGAAAAAGTCAAAATCACTATTTGTATAATTCATATAAATTTCGAGGAGTTCCCTCGATTCCTCATGGATTCCATTATCAGGTCACCACTTTGGTGTTAAATAGACCAATTGGGGATTATACCATTTACAACAAGGAAAAAATTGAAAATCGGTTTACAGGCGGTGGAGTAATCGTTTAACATACACACATATATATATATATATATATATATTATATAACCGCCTCCTTTTTTGGAAGTCGGTTAATAAAATTTTAAGTGGAGTACAGTAACCAAAACGAATTAGTGAAAACAGCATTCAAATAGGTTAAGCCGTTGACTTCGTACGCGAAAAAACAAATATCGCGGGAACCGTAAATTTTTTCCTCAATAAAAAGTAGCATATTATATGTTAATCCAGAGTCAAAACTACTTCCATACCAAATTTCATCAAAATCCGTTCAGTAGATTCTGAGATTAGCGCGTACAAACAGACAAAAATTATAAATATTATTGTTTTGTGTTTTTCGTCGTTCATAAAGCTTTATAGTTTTTCCTATATATTTTCCATGTACAGACAGCGACCAGTTACAAATTTATTTTATGCATAGATAGTTATATATTACTTATATAGTAAAAAAATGTTTTAAACGGAATTTTAAAAAAGCTATCGCAAAATATGTCATACGATATTACCATTTACCAGTTATGCACTATAATCGACTAGTCATGCGCTTATCTGTTTTTGTAGAGAATGTGCGAAAAGATAGGAGCCAGCGATGGCAATTTTCAGACAAACAGACATGGACCATGGTCATTTATGCCGAGACGCTATTTTCTTAGTATTGTACATTGTATATTGGGATAAACGAGCACAGGATATGCCACCCAAATGCACTGCCGGCTTTTAAAAAAGAAACACGCTTTTTTCATAGGGTTCAAAAGGCACAGGTCCGGAGATACCACTGGCAATAGTTAATCCCATCAAGACTGCAACTTGCAGGCTTTTATTTTCATCTACACCAGCAGTACTTGAAGCATCGTCTCAGCTCATATGCACTCCAACATATCTAATCAGTGCCCTTCGTCACAGATACTGAATGTTTACCGAGCTGATAACCTTAGCACTAGCGTGCTAATCATCTGTGCATTCTATGTCATAGCCAATGTCAATATCAACATCACCTGATTGGAATTTTCATTTTTAGGGTTCCGTAATCAAAGGGTAAAAACGGGACCCCATTTACTAATACTATCCCTGTCTGTCTGTCTATCTGTCACCAGGATGTATCTCATGAACCTTGATAGCTAGACAGTTAAAATTTTCAGAAATACTAAAAGCAGAATAAAATATTTAAGTAAAGCTCCGTAACAACGAACGTGTTCTTTTTGCTGTTTTATATGGAATCCTTTATGCGCGAGTCCAACTCGCACTTGGCTGGTTTTTATTTGTTTCTTTGCCTCTAGGAAGTTTTCGAAATTAATTCGTTTTTTCTAAAGCATTCTTAAATGCTGCATTTCAATTTTTTGTAATCCGAGCGTTTACTATCAGGCTCTTGAGCAGTGTCCTTGAGACTTAAAAATATGGAGGTAAATGACTAATGACCAGGTAGTAGGCATTGAAATCACAAGCGATGGATAATAGTAGTAGGTATGATGAGGCAGTTTCTTAATATTATGTTTCCGTGGTGTCCAGTCACATTCTTGCCCTAGTAAATGAAATAAAACGTATTCCAACATATTATGTACTATCGAACAAGTTGCCGCTCGATCAGGCATTGACGAAAATAGCTTAACATCCCCTTTTAATCGTACGGTACGCACACAGGCTCATGTGTAAATACGTAGTTCAAACACGTATGCAGTCGTTGCGGTCACTTCCTTTGTGTTAAAATATTTTAAGGCGTCCTAGTGCAAAGGAAAATGTTTCGAAACGGGTCGAGCAGGATCTTTGTCGATATTGTACATCACATAAAAATGTAAACAAACATACCTATCGTGAACTAATTAGGTTCTAAAATTAATTACTTCAAGAAATATTATTGTTTTTGTGTTACTCAAATCTTATTTGAAACAGACTGTACAGTGTAGATAGGTCAGGAAAAACACATTTATAAATGGTTTTCTTACGTCAGATTACCACTGTTTGGGGATTACCGTGTACATTATCATATTTACCGCATAAAATACAATCAGCGATCAGTTACGGGACTGCTGAGACCTTGGGCAGACCGCAGTTCCATTAACCAAGTGACCTGCGACAGGAAAAGCCGCGGCACCAAATCAAAGTCGACGACCCCCGCTTACCATGTGATATTAATACTCACTGTTTCCTCTAGTTTCTTAAAAACTTCTTGTTTATGCACCCAGTAGATATTAGTAGAAAAATACCTATGAAAGGCTTTAGAAATTTGAATAATTTAGTTAGTTATTAATATTCAAGATTAATATTAAAAACCGTGGTGCTTGTTGTAAGTATTAGATATGGTAGAGCTAGATTTTGTTTCAAAAATTAATAATTAATATTAAGTGTCCTAGCTATTTGTAAAACAAGAGCTATATTTTTTAAATGAGTTCTCTCTGAATGTATTGATTGTTAGTTAGTTGTGGAAGATAGTTAATAGTTATAGATTTTGTAAACCAGTGTAAGAAGACCTGAAAATTTTGTTTTTTTGTTTCAGGCGAGCTCCAACCAGCGGCAGTCCCACAGCGCCGCCGACAATGCTGCGACCGGAGTCGCCCCTCGCTGACCACCGCAGCCTGCTTCCGCGCCGCCTCCTCCCGGTTAAGGCCCAGATCGCGCCGGCCGACAAAAGGAGGAATCGACGCTCCCTAGAACTTAATCCACCGCCCGAGCACACGTACGACTACCCCAAACTCCTCATCTCCAAAACCACCGACTCGCTCAACACAGAGTGTCCGCGAAAACTCATCAATAAGCAGGACTCAACAGACAGTCTCAAAAGAGCCCTGCTCTCGAAAGATGAGAAGAAAAAGGACGATAAAAAGACCATAACGAAACAGGACTCCAGCGACAGCCTCAAAAAGACGCTGCTCTGTCGCCAAGACTCTAATGAGAGCGCGAAACGAAAGGAGTCCGATCCGAAATGGACGCAACGAAACGAGGAGAAACGGGAAGTTAAGCGGGGGAGGGATAAGAAAGGGCTTCTGGAAACGGATATAGATGAGCCATGTAAGAGAATATACGAGAGAAGAACGGGGTGCGCGCGACCCACGTTGCCGCCGGTTGCGGAGAAAGGGGTGTCACCCAAATCGCCGACAGGGAGTCCCTTGACGCCAGGGGTGGCGGCGGTGGCTGAGGGCGTGGTGCGATGGGGCAGCGGACTCCTGACCCCCAAGGAGGAACCGAGACTCAGACCAGCTCGCAGCTGGTATGGCTACGGGACTCTGCCGACTGACAGTGAAAAGGTGGGTTTTCTTTTGATATTTTGAAACTTAAAAAAGGTTAGGTATGTAGTTCAATGGCACAACACAATATGACGAACTGGATTTAAATCCAGCAAAGCTTACACATAAAAATTGTAAAAATGTAGTTCTATTTCTTGGAATCATTTAAATTTAAAAAGGTAAGGCAGGCCTTCCTTCGAATTATCCGAAGCCTTTTTTTTGCGTCTCAATTCGGGAAGTTACGCTAAAATTAATGTATATAAATATTGACTATAAGTTATAATACTTTTGCGTATTTGGGTAGTAAAATTATTGTGACGGACCAATTAGCGCCACTATCCTGATACGCGCTATCGAAGTTTTCATAGTTCGGCGCTATATATACAACATCTTAAATGCATACGAGTGGGGCTTCAGCCTGACCGAGCATACCATCTCCCTTTGGGGCTTCCACTATTCACACATTATATTCAATTCTTACTATAACCGATAATGTTCTCAAAAAATTACAATATATTATTGGTAGTTTTGTATCTTATACTGCTAACTTACATAGTTAGACAACAAGAAAACAAACAATCAAACAAATCAAAAATCAAAAACATTTAACAAGAAAAGGTTAGAGGTTATTGATGGAGAAAAAATATCTCACAGCGTTTCGTTTTAACTCGGATGTGGTCGGATCGTTTTTATAAGTGCATTTAAGCATCTTAATAACTTGAAGACTGGCGACCGGTTAAAATCGATTCTTACTTTCTAGGTTTTTGCTGGGATTTTACGCGGTTTAACTCGCCAACATTGATTTTTTGTTTGATATTAGGGTTATCAGATTGGCTTTTGCTAAGATACACTTTTTACAAGGGCATTTAAAATTAATTTAACAATATCCAATGAATGTATTTTCTCACCCTATTTCCCTAACGCAATATTATCATGATAATATATGATTGTCAATATCTATTTAAAGGGACTACATAACAATAATATTTTAAAAATATCTTGTAGTTCTTGTTTTTTTTTTAATTATATTGAGCTTATCTAGATACTGGTATTAATGGTACTAATATAAATGGAATTTTGCATTGGCGTACCCAGGTGTGGGTACGCCAATGCAAAATTTACATACTTATGAGAAATTATAATTTATATATTTATATATATACTTATAATAACATATTTATGAGAAATAAGATACTATTATATTATTTATTGAATAGCTGTTCCCACACACGTTATTCTGTTGCATCTATAAATATAGTGTTAATATTTTCCCCGCAAGTTTTTGCAAAAATTTGCACCTTTCCTGATTTATTTTAAGACCAAAATTAGCCATATCGGTCCAGCCGTTCTCGAGTTTTAGCGAGACATTCAAATTGCAAACCATTTTTATATTATATATATAAACACTGGCATATTTAGCGGAACACAAAAAAAATGTCCATAATTAAAAAAATAAGGTTTTATTTTAAAATCTCCTTACTATACTTCTTTTGTTATTTAAAGTTTCATTTGTTTTACTTAAAATGAGATCACATTAAGAACAGATTTTGCGAGTAAAGGCTATTTGTGAAAAATTGTACATTTTTGAACTTTTCATGTAACTGGGAAAAGTGAAAATTAATATTAAAATAACAATTAATTAAATTAGAAAAATGGTGATTAATAACGCGTATTTCCTCCACGTGCTCTTATTAAAGTTTCTACCCGTCTAGGCATACTGAGAATGATGTTATCGATGGCCTCCTGGGATAGTCTCCGCCATTCCTCAACTACGGCGATTCGCAGTTCACCCACGTTGGCAGGAGCTGGAGTTCTGGACTTAACTTTTCTTTTCAGCAAGTCCCAAACGTGCTCTATTGGGTTCATATCCGGTGATCTCGCCGGCCACTCCATAATAGTGATAGCTGATAAAATGGACATGTTTTTGAGCATATCTGCAATCTAACTTCCATAGATTTTTTTGTCATATTCCGGAAAGAAAAACTAGTTTTAATATTTTTTTTGTTTCACATCTCACTATTCATCATCTTCTACGACTAATTTTATTCTGCAAACAGATTTTTGAAGTTAAAATGGATAGAGCAATCAATCTTCTAAAAGAAACGTATAAACGAACATACCAGAGGCTCAAATTACAAAAAAGAGATACAACAAAAGACAAAAAATGACCTTTTTTTAAAAAAATACGTAAAATTAGATTATCTTGAAAACCGTTGGGTTTAGGATATGGTGTTTCATAGTCAAATCAATTAGAAATGATCTAAACTACAGCCCCATAAAGGATCTAGGTCGACCTAAAAGGTAACCCTGTATATATTATGAGGTTACTAATATTATAAAGAGAAATGGTTTGTTTGTATGATTGTTTGCATTGAATAGGCTCCGAAACTACCAGTGGTACCAATGGGTCCAAAACCAATTTTGAATGAATGAATGAAAGAATTAGAGTAACATCCAGTCCCATATAATTTCAACCAAAAAAAATTTTTTTTAAGTCGGTTAATAAAATATTATTCAGTGATATTGGCAGCCCTTAGTCTGATCAACTAATAATATCCTGGTGTAGATAAATGTGTATGGTTGTTATGTAATCACTCTGTCACGGTATCGTTGTAGCATTCCGTGGTTATACCCAGCCGTTACTATCCATCTATCTTCGTGTGAAAAACATTTTGCACTAAAATTAAATTCAGGAAAAGATAAAACGTAGTTTTCTTAAATAGTATAACGTAGAAATGGTTTCGGAGGTACGATTTCTTGCGGAAGTGCGTAGGCGGAAACGAAGCTCCGTTACAACTCTAATCTGGTATAGATTACACCTACCCAGTACCCACCTACAACAAAAACCTAACTACATACTCCTACAGTTCCTACACCAACAAATCTACACCTACATCTCTATGATTTAACTATGATTTTGGATTCGATTCTTGCTCATAACTTCCATACCCGGCGTATTTCGGGATCACCCTTTTGGTGACATCAAATATGATTTAAACTTTAAAGTGAACATATTCGCAAACATTTCATTTCTGTTGACTCTGGGTAAATTGTTGACCATCACCTTTGATACATAAAAACAGTTCTTGCTTTGGAAATATTCTTCAAAGCTTCTCTTTTTGATATATTTTAGCTATATCAGGTCAAATTGACGAAGCAAAAGTAGAACGTAATTAGTTTTTAAACATAATTTTCAATTGTTAAATTTGTAAAAAAAAACTAATATTTTGCTGGTAACATATTATGCTGGGAAAGCCATGCTTTGGCACAATTAGGCCGGCTTAAACAGAGACCACGGCTTAATGTGTAATGTGTACTGTCTATAATACTATATTATCTATATTATGTTGTTTTCGTCGAGTAAATGTCAGGACCGGAGGACTAAATGCTGGGACAAAGGTGGCTTCTTCTGGTCACTGATGTTGCATGCGCGGTCGCTATCGCTTACTATCAGGCGATGTGTCTGCTCGTTTGTTTGTCTTATTCCATAAAAATGTAACGTTACTGTACAAAGATCCTTTGTATTGTAATGCAATACGAGTGCATTACTGTTATGTAGTCCGGTGACCTCATTCGAATGTTCGATTGAATGATTTAAACAAAGATTGTTTTTACAAGCTTTTATTTAGTTCCACGAGCCACTTCCCGGTTTCTGATTGAGCTAAAATTTTGCACGCATATGTATGCCGCGTGACAATGCAACATTGTGATGAAATGGACCTGATCTACTGCCGGAACTGGAAGGTCACCATAGGAAATCAGCAGTAAAATAATGCAGCCACAACGAGTTTAGAGGCTCGAATTGACGAGTACTTTTTACTAATACTTTACTATTTCGCCAATAAAACTTGTATGTTTTTTTAGCTCTTGTTATATAATTTTATTTCACTCATCGACAACTAAACGAACAGCGCGGCGGTGACACGTTTTATTCTGTATCGAAATCACTAGTAAAGGTAGCCATCCGATCTATGCGACCGCGACGCGAGACCGCAACCCTATTTCGGTCTCGGGTCGCGGTCACGCGTCGCGCGTCGCGTGCATCGGAAGGATACTTTAAAAGGCGTGGGATGAGGTAAATTTTAGGGTAGCCGTACTCCATACTGCCTATCGTCCAACGATAGAACTGATGTGCGTGGATTGGCATAACAGGTATGTTTGTACTGAGATATCTCGACTTAAGTTGCGTCGCGTGTACGGGCAATTTCGTATCTGTAAGTCCATGTGATATTTAAATCTCGCGTTTACGTAGCAAATGAAATTCGATAACAATAATAAACATACATACTATATATTACATACACAATAATATTATAGCAATTATTTTTTTGTTAATAATCGGTCTTGTAAAGAATCGTTGTCGATAACGAAGAGCAAGTTACTTCCTTAGCTAGTTTCAGGGCCAGAGTTCGAACGTGCTGGAACAAGAAGAACTGAAGAGTGAAGAAATGATAGAAATGTGTTGACAAGTGGTCGCAAACTGGTCGAAATTCGACAAAATTTTAATATTGAACTTTATTAAGGTACTTTTGCCTCTTAGATACGCAATAAAAATATGTACCTAAATGTTGTCAATAGAAAGACAAATTGTCTAAACAACAAGGTCTACTGTTAATAAACCAACGGTAGTATGAGTTACAAATGATATATAATAACTACCTGCAGACGTTACGAAGTTGTAGATGCGGAAACGTAGCTCCGTTACAATTGTAATCTATACCTAAACCTACACACCTACACACCTACAACAGCAACTTAACTACATTATATATGTAGTTACATACTCCTACAGTTCCTACACCAACAAATCTACACCTACATCTCTACCTACCATGATTTTAGATTTTATTTTTGCTCATAACTTATATACCAAACATTTTTCGGGATTGCTCATTTGGTGACATGGAATATGATTGAAAGTAAACTCATTGGCAACTACGAGGGCGGCACTGAAAATTTCGGGAATCAAGGAAGTGACAAAACATTACTATTTAAAAATGTATTTATTGCTTTTCGAAGTATTCTCCGCGAAATTTGACACATTTTTCCATACGATGGAACCAATCATTGAAGTAACCGTTCCATTCGGAAGTTGGGGTCTCCAAAATGGCCATTTTGTAGGCGTCCACAGCTTCTTCAGGTGATGAAAATCTCTGACCACGCAATTTATTCTTTATTTTCGGGAAAGTATAGAAATCATTAGGGCTTAGGTCGGGGCTGTACGGCGGATGGTCTAATAATTCTATGATTTCTTGCTCTAAAAACTCTTTTGTTCTGTGCGCGGTGTGAGAACTCGCATTGTCGTGATGGAGGATGATGCGGCGGTTGCAGTTCTCTTTACGGAGTTCAGAAACGACCTGTGGCAAACAAATGTTAGCATACCATTCTGCATTAACCGTTCTTTGTCCCTCAAGAGGAATAGTCGCAACATGGCCGGTTTTGGAGACAAACGTGGCCACCATTTTTTTTGCAACACTCCGTGAACGAACAATTTTTGTTGGCTTTAACTCATTTTCGAACACCCAAACTCGTGACTGGTTTTTTGTTTCGGGTTCGTACGCGTATATCCAGGATTCGTCACCTGATACGATGTTGTACACAGCATTTGAGGATCCTGCGTGGAATCTTTTGCTCTTCATAGAGCAAATGCGGTATCCATCGGGAAAACAACTTTTTTACACCTAATTGTTCATGCAAGATTATTTGTATTTGACTCATGCCAATGTCTAAAGTTGCCTGAATTTCGCGGTATGTCACATGTCGATCTTCCTCAATCAGCTTACGCACAGCATCAACGTTTTCTTGGGTGACTGCAGTTTTTGGACGACCTTGACGGGGATCATCACTGAGCTTGACACGTCCACGTTGAAATTCAGCAAACCAGCGATAAATTGCGGTTTTGGATGGGGCTTCATCACCAAATGCAGAAATCATCCGGTCAACACACTGTTTTTGTGTTAAACCACTTCGAAAGTCATAATAAATCATCGCTCTAGAATTTTCTCGAGTCAATTCCATTTTCTCAACGACTAAACAAGTTTGACAAGACCTTGTGACAAGACCGAGAATCTTTTTTTAAATAAATAAACGGTATTCGATTTTTAAAACCAAGGAGTTTTAAATTAAAAAGATTTTAATATGACAGGAACAGTGGAAATATTCCATTCCCGATACTTTTAGTGCAGCCCTCGTATCCATCCTGAGTCCTCACCCAACTTTCGACTTATAATATGCCATGTCTCTTGCTTTCCTAGTCTACGTTATGACACGTCTAGCCTGTTAATTTATAACTACAAGAAATACATCGGAAGTGTGCTCTGTGTGGTGTGTATGTACTGTGTACTAACAAGGTTCTGTGGGATATGTTGCATATTGCATAACATCAGGAAACGGAAATGTGGATGTTTATATTTGATATTATGTATTAATATAAATTGTAGGTAAATGATGAATTGTTAAATCTATATATTAATAGGTGAAAACTATCTGAACGGAGGAGCATGAAATTTGGTACTGTTATACACCTGTTATAGTTTATATGGAGAAGCGTTTTCGGAAATATATTATTTTTCAAAATAGATTTTTATATTGATGCTTAAAAATACATTAAATAAAACACTATCATGCATTTGAGCCAATTTTGTCACACGTTTGTCAATATATTATGACTTTCACATTTCAATAGTCAACGTTTACATTTTTACTTCCTTGCCTCATAGATAGTTTTTTTTTTAATGCCGTGAGTTGTGACAGGTTGAGAAATGTCATCGTGTAACAAAATTGTAACAAAAATTATCTATCAAACGCACGGTAGTGTGTGTTGTGTTAATAATAAAATGTTAGGTAGTGTGTTGTTGTTATTTTTGTTAATATTATGTATTTCAAAAAATTATTTAAAAAATATTAGCTTTCTGCACACCTTTCTCCACATAAACTTTCAAATATTAGCTGTGTGAAATAAAATAGGGGAGATAACTACATCTAAAGTAATAAGTCATCACCTATGAAATTGCCGTTCTGCAGTACTGGCCATTTCAAATCAAAATAATTTTTGTTTGGCTAAGAATTCTATTTCAAATTAATTTTATTTTAAAAACATGGAATTCTTTTTCCAAAAGTAGTCATTTGTTTATTGATTAGTGTTACATTTTCATCGCATTTCAATCTTTTTCGTCATCATGGATACGTTAAAAATTCGAGTAATTATGGAATATGAGTACCGTCGTGGCAGTAACGCGGCAAAAGCGGCACGCAACATCAACGACGTTTACGGAGCTAACACTACAAACCAACGCACCACCTGTTATTGGTTTGCTCGCTTCCGTTCTGGAAATTTCGACCTCAAAAATGAACCTCGCCGTCGTCCGAAGACTTTGGTCGACAATGACGAATTAAAGGCGATTGTGGAAGCTGATGATACACAATCTACGGCTGAATTAGCAGCAGCTTTCGACGTTAGCGTCAAAACGATCCATTTCGTCCGTCCATTCGTCCATCCATCCATTTGCTTCAAATTGGCAAGGTAAAAAAGCTTGACAAATGGGTGCCCCACGAACTAAATGATCGCCAGCGCGAAGTACGCGTCGCGACGTGCCTTGCACTGCTCAACAGACACACAAATGAAGGAATGTTGAACCTCATCACCTGCGATGAAAAATGGATTCTGTTTGTTAACCTCAAGCGCTCAGCAAGTTGGTTGGATCCTGGTTCAGCACCTAAAAAATGCCCTAAACTCTGAGTGATGGTCACTGTTTGGTGGTCTAACACCGGTGTGATTCATCACAGCTTCTTACCAAACGGGGCGAGCATTACTGCAGATGTGTACTGTGAAGAACTGAACACAATGATGGAGAAGCTGGCACATCTCCAACCAGAATTGGTCAATCGCTCGTCTCCGCTGCTCCTGCACGACAACGCGCGACCTCATACTGCACAGCAGACGGTCTCCAAGTTGCAAGAACTGGGGTTGGAAGCTCTTCGTCATCCTCCCTACTCACCAGACCTTGCGCCTACAGACTACTACTTTTTCCAGAATTTGGATAACTTCTTGGCGGGAAAAAAATCCAATACACGAGAGGCAGTACAAAATGCCTTTGAAGAATTTGTTGCTTTCCGTCCAGCTGATTTCTTTAAGAAGGGCATCAATAAACTGCCACTGCGTTGGCAAAGATTCATTGATTGCATGGGTGATTACTTCGGTTAATACAAATAAAAAATACATTAAAAAAAAATCGTTTAAATTTTTTCATACAAAACGGCAATTTCATAGGTAAAGACCTAATATTTAGTATTATTAATATACTCAGAAATATTAAAGCATTACTACTTGGTAAATGTAAAGAAATATAATATTTTATGTGTACCTAGTTTATTAATTAGATACATCTAAAAAGCACAAAAAAGTTTTATTTTTGCTAAATTAGTAAACAAAACCCACATAATACGTTTACTTACATCATATACAAAAACATTCACTATGGTAAGTATGAACTTATACGCACAAATATCGGAGATAGTTACAAATATGGCACTATAACCTAGGCGTGACGTCACAGCTAGGTACGACTTTAGTATGGGGTGTTTTCACGAGACTTGTGAAATTTTGTATACAAATCGCTGTACCTTTGAAAATATTAACTTTTGATATACCGTTTCTTTTGAGATGTTACCCATATTTAAGAATAGGAACTATTACGCAATAAAAAAATCTGTCATCTAGCCTATTCCCGTAAAACTATACTGAAAGATTTTGCTCCACGTATTAATATAATAATAATAATGATGATGATAATAATAATTAGATAGGACTAAGAGACTAGGTTAACGTGGTGTAGGGCTTTGTTTGATGGGAACTAGTATGGCGATATCTTGGGTAGTTCTTCACGGGCAACTTTCTCGACTTTCCTTCGGAAGTGATATAATTAATTATTGCCACAATAAAGCAATTAAAAGCAACGCTGTTGAACGTTTTCGAAGCTTATGTTTTGTTGGTGCTTTATTTTGCTATGGCATATTATGGTTTCAAATGAAAGTGCCCGAACCAACAGAATAAATGATTGTTTTATGATCTTGGGGATCATTGGACACCTGTAAGTCGCCAGTAGCTGGTGGTCATACTGACACTGTGTCCTAGTGGGTAAGATACTACGCGGTTTTCGAGCATACTCAAAATCGGATGGGCGCATATACACTAACTACAGGTCGCCCTGTTTTTTTTCCCCATTTCCCACAATTCCAATACCCAATAACCCAACATAATAACGTATCCATACAAGCTATCTAATACTATTTTAACAAGAGTCAATACTATTAGGGATCTAGGTGTCACTTTCGATGCTAAACTTTTATTCGACTCGCATATTGACAACATTATTAAAAAGCCTCTAAATCGTTGGGTTTCATATTTAGATTATCTTTCGATTTCAAGCGCATCAAAACAATTAAAATTATTTACTGTGCTTTTGTGCGCAGCCACTTAGAATACTGCTCGCCCATATGGAATACTAACTACGCTACCTATATTGATCGCATTGAGAATATTCAAAAAAAGTTTTTAAAATATATCCAGTTCAAGTCCAGGACCTACTTACCTAATTACATCGAAAGATGCAAAAAATTCCATATGCTACCGCTCGAAGAACGGCGTAACATTGCCGATTTGTCGCCCCTTTTTAAGATATACAATGGTTCAATCGATTGCTTAGAACTAGTAAGCAAGTTCGAGTTTAGAGTAACTACCGGCTCGCTTAGGAAATACCAACTCCTTCACGTTCCGTTTGCTTCCACCACCTACCGTCAGAACTCGTACATCGTGCGAGCTAGCAGAGCATACAATGCAGCGTATCGGAGTATCGACATAGATTTATTTAACACCAGTGTGAAAAATGTAAGAAAAACTCTTACATACCATTTCTTTAATAGTAATTGCTAATACTGTATTTACAATTAAGTCAAATCTTTTTCCTTTAGCTCGTCCTCTGAATGTCTACCTTAATTTCAACATTATAATTATTAGTTAATCGTGAAAACTTGTAATTGGCCCTTTACTGTTACTCTGTAAATAGTCTTGCACCGTCTAGCTGTAAGTTTTCCTTGAAAATAAAAATAAAATAAAATAAAAATTCGCCTATAAATAATTTGTAAGGTTGAACTTTATAAGGGTTCTTTGGTCTCTTAGATTGAAAAAAAAAAAATGAAAATGTTGTGACAGATTGACTAACGCCAACGTTTAACAAAATTGTATTTATCAAACGCACAGATTATATTACCGCACGCACTACCATTAGTCAAGGATGCACTCGATAATTTCGACAGCGAACTTCGATATCAAAAATGTATGGGATTTGACGTAAGTCATCGTTAAGTGACATATCGCTTGTTAGGCATTATGTCAATTGTCAAATCCCATACATTTTGTTTTCGTACTTGGCCGTCGAAATTATCGAATGCATCTTGACTAAAGGCCCTGAGGTAGTGTGTGTCGATGTTAGCTTTTTACACTTCTTCCTCCAAATAAACTTTTATTTACAGGTCAAATTTCATACTCTTTCGCTTGCACAGTTCTCGTTAAACCGTGGGCCTAGCAGGAACATTTGACAGCGGCGTAAACGTAACGCTATAGAATAAGAATTGTATGAAATTCGATCAAAATCATGACAGCACCCATACAAATTTTATTCGATAACGTTACGTTTACGCCGCTGTCAAATGTTCCTGCTCTAAAAGTTATTGCTTTACGTATTATGAATTCGTCCAGATGTACTGCGGTAATTACCACTTGAATTTCAATAGCCAAGAGAGAATTCAATAATAAGAAACAATTTTTAACATCAAAAATAAAAATTAAAGTAAAGAAGCAACTAATAAAAAATAGTGAGAAGTAGGGATAGGGCACGATTAGAAGCGTTCGAAATGTGGTGTTGGAGAAGGATGCAGCGGATAAGTTGGAAGGAAAAGAAAACTGACGAAGAAGTGCTACAGATAATAGGAGAAAAGAGAACCATATTAAAAAATCTAGAAAATAGAAGAGGAAAGATGATTGGGCATCTTATAGGACATGACACATTCATGAGGACAATATTAGAAGGAAGGAGAGGTAGGGGAAGGCCAAGGAAAAACTATATTAATCAACTTGTAGAGAATGTAAATGTCATGTCCTATAGAGAGCTGAAGGTACTAGTGGAGGATAGGGAAAAGTGGCGGAAGCTGCACCGACCCTGCCCTTAAATTAAAGAAGAAGAAGATTATTAATTACGCTAATTAGCCTACACTCAAGCTAGAGTCTACTGTCTAGGAAGGTATCGATACAGTATCAACATCAGCGCACTGTGTCAATGTATCTCGGCCGCGTCCCCTTAACCCCGTAAAACGAAGCTGATAGCGTACGCCGTACAGTCATTACGATACATATATATATATATATGTGTATATATGACAACTGTGCTAATATTATAAAGAGGAAAGGTTTGTTTGTTTGCATTGAATAGGCTCGAAACTACTGGACTGATTTTGATGAAATTTGACACAAATATAGAGCAGACTATGTGGAAGGGCATAGGCTACTTTTTATTGCGGAAAAATGTACGGTTTTCCGGGATAACCTTTGCGCGCACGAAATCGTGGGCAACATCTAGTATTTAAATATTTTGTAAACATACACATTTATATCTTTTCGATACTAAGAAGAATTTTCGAAGAAAATCATACTGAGCCATATCGGCTCAGTTTGTTCGAACGACCCGTCAGTTGTCAAGGTCAAGCGGAAGTGCATACATCTCCGACTATTAAAAACATTATGACGGTTTGTGTCGTTATTGGGTTAATTCCGATGCATTGTGACAACAATGTATCGGAAAAGAATTAAAAAAGCTTCCCACATAACATTTTAAATGTAAGTATGAAATGTTATGTCCGAACAATTTGACTTGTTTTAAGTCAAATATTTAAAACATTTTAAAATATTTTTTTTTTTTTTTTAATTTATTCATGACCATGGATACAAGTCCTTCAGTCGGATTTTAAAATAAAATCATATTATGTCGCCACCTTCCTGTACTATTGTGAATTGTGAAAGTGTTACTAGTAAAAATAAATTAATTTCAAAATTTTCATGGCAAAATAGTTGCAACTAAGACAAAGTTTTATAATATGTTCTGAATTTTTCAACTATCAATTTAAAGTATTGCCAATATTAAGATAATCTTTAATATATTCCTTAATACCAATTTAATATAAATAAAGTTCACAAATTGTGTTTAAAAAGGTTTAAAATGAAATATAAGTTATATTTTTACATCTCACGATATTAAGAAAAATAAATACAATAATTACAATTTTAAGAGTATACACTCCACAACTTTAAAGTTTTGTTTGTGTGCGTGTCGGTATGTAATGCTTACGCCTACATCTATTTGTTGCTTGCTTCACTTTGTACGATGCGTTTGTTTGAAGACTATCTAGGCGTTATTAATCTTAGGGCCGAACTGACGTCAGTTCTAACTGAAACGATCGGCCTCTCGTCTGTAGGGGCCTTTAGAGTGGAGACCACGCTTAACGTAGTGTAGGACGTCCGGTGGCTGGCAGCCAATGGATGTGAGCTGTCCATGATCGGGATGGTTGGCGCTCATTGGGGGAGGCCAACGTTCAGCAATGGACGGCGATAGGCGATGATGATGATGTTTCATCGACCAATCCATAGTCCAAGCCTAGTTTGTGCGAAATAAAAACTTTCTACATAAATCGACTTGTGTCATCGATTTTACCATCGAGCTTTCTGAATATATCGATAAAATAATGCATGTTCTATTCTTCTTGATACTCTAAATATCGATAACAGGTAACTAGGTATACTGTTTTGGTAAAGAAGGTACCTACTTACTTCACTTTGAAAATTTAAATTTTTCTAAAACTATATAAGTTACAGATTTTAAATAAAAAAACGGTAATTATAGCAAATTTTATCAGATTTCTAAAACTAGTAGAATGCTGATTTTGTACCTTTTTTGTTTTCACACAGCCATCAATCAAATCATGCCTTGATTTTTGGTTTTAGATCGATGAAAGAAGAACTTGCTAGGGAAAATTTTCTCAAAACTCTCAAAACAAAAAAGTATAAACCGGGATATTAGGGATAAAAAGTCACAAAAAAGTTTAAAAATCACCTGTATTATTGCACCACTTGAAAATGTTGCTAGCGAGGCACAATTATTGGGAAATAACGTTATTATATGGCAAACTTGAGGAAAGTGTTGCATTTTGAAAAACGGCTTCATATTTTGAAGAAATGTATGGAAAATAAATTCTCGCATATTATTACACTAGCTTTTTCCCGCGGCTCCGCCCGCGTAAATAAAGTATCGGGTATCCTACGGGAATACTGTACTTTTTCGGGATAAGGAGTAGCCTATGTCTTTAATCCAGAGCCTAACCATACCAAATTTCATCGAAACCCGTTGTGAAGTTTTTGCGTGAAAGAGTAACAAACATCCATCCATCCATCCATCCTCGCAAATGTATAGTACTATATTATATCGAATGGTGTAATAATACATTAATGTATTTTTTGGCCAATGTATTTAAAATTTCCTATTGCCATGCTGGATTTTTGGGAGTAGAATTTATATCAAGTTTAAATATTGATTCATATTATCTATTGACTAGATCAAGATTGATCTATTTTATCGTTGAATGAACTTGTTAAAGAGGGTTACTTGTTAGGTGACATGTCGCCCTGTTAAAACTTATAAGAGATAATATCTTAAAGAACGTAGTAATCGATATTTGGAATCATGTCAAATCTTTCTCGAGACCTTGACATACAGACGAATCTCGATAGTTCGTATATCTGTCCAATAGAGCAGCATCATTCTTCACAGTTCTAATGACCGATTTAGAAATAATATTATGATTTACCTTCGATAAGTGAAGCAACGAGATTAACGGCCGGTTTCAATAACATATCTACCAATAACAATAGTTATTGGTAGATAGGTTACAAATATGTTAAAAAACGTCGTCATTCAATAATTTGCCGGTTTTTTGCGATGATGAATGTGACGTTTTTAACAAATAGTTATTGGTAGATAGGTTATTGAAACGGGCCGTTAGTGAGTTGTGTCGGTGAATTTGAATGTCAATGTTCTGTCAAAACAATTTGAAGTCTGTCGATGCCAAAGTTTTATAAAAGTTTTATATTTGTACTCTGTACCGTGGTTTTATCTCACATCCGGCATCCCTGAGAGCAACACGTATTGAGACACAGCTAGAAACTTTGCATTATAAGTGGATAAAAAAAACTTGAAGGTTCTCCTTACGCGTGTGAACTGCACACAGGCTGTGAGTTACCGAAATGTACACTGGGATAGGTGAACACACACTTGACTGCGGTTGCAAATTGTTATCTTAATTCTAGACACTGTCACTTTCGATTGCGTACGTGTTGTGTTGCGATAAAATTTAGTCAATTTATTGCATGCGCTTTGACAATATTCACTTACAGTTACAGAAAATTACAATAACATTACCACATAGATTTCATAATGCATAATTTAGGAAACGATTAAAAATTGCAGACAAGCTGCAAACTGAAATGTGCATTGTTTATTGCATACTATTATCCATTGACATGTGTATTACATCAGGGCCTCTGTTTAAGCGTTAAAATGGCTTCAACGTGAGTACCCTAATGGGGCCGACGCGACTTGTCTATGTCCGCGAGACTAGAAATATTGTTACTGATGCAATATTGTATAACAGTTTTGTGGAAAAAATAAAGTTTTAAATCCAAATCGTTGCTCATCCTTAGTATCGAAAAGATATAAATGTGTATGTTTACAAAATATTTAAATACTAGATGTTGCCCACGATTTCGTGCGCGCAAAGGTTATCCCGGGAAACCGTACATTTTTCCGCAATAAAAAGTAGCCTATGCCCTTCCCCATAGTCTGCTCTATATTTGTGTCAAATTTCATCAAAATCAGTCCAGTAGTTTCGAAGCCTATTCAATGCAAACAAACAAACCTTTCCTCTTTATAATATTAGCACAGTTGTCATATATACACACATATATATATATAAGTTATATATAAGGTTCGGCCCTAAGATTAATAACGCCTAGATAGTCTTCAAACAAACGCATCGTACAAAGTGAAGCAAGCAACAAATAGATGTAGGCGTAAGCATTACATACCGACACGCACACAAACAAAACTTTAAAGTTGTGGAGTGTATACTCTTAAAATTGTAATTATTGTATTTATTTTTCTTAATATCGTGAGATGTAAAAATATAACTTATATTTCATTTTAAACCTTTTTAAACACAATTTGTGAACTTTATTTATATTAAATTGGTATTAAGGAATATATTAAAGATTATCTTAATATTGGCAATACTTTAAATTGATAGTTAAAAAATTCAGAACATATTATAAAACTTTGTCTTAGTTGCAACTATTAGTTAGCCATGAAAATGTTGAAATAAATTTATTTTTACTAGTAACACTTTCACAATTCACAATAGTACAGGAAGATGGCGACATAATATGATTTTATTTTAAAATCCGACTGAATGACTTGTATCCATGGTCATGAATAAATTAAAAAAAAAAAAAAAAAATTTAAAATGTTTTAAATATTTGACTTAAAACAAGTCAAATTGTTCGGACATAACATTTCATACTTACATTTAAAATGTTATGTGGGAAGCTTTTTTAATTCTTTTCCGATACATTGTTGTCACAATGCATCGGAATTAACCCAATAACGACACAAACCGTCATAATGTTTTTAATAGTCGGAGATGTATGCACTTCCGCTTGACCTTGACAACTGACGGGTCGTTCGAACAAACTGAGCCGATATGGCTCAGTATGATTTTCTTCACTTTTCATGCGCGTACCCGGTTTCTAGGCGTTTTAATCTAAGGTTCGGCCTGAACGGATTCGAGCACATACACGGAAAATTGCCGCGAGCTTCGGTCGTGTTTTTAGGGTTCCGTAATACTTAAGGAACCCTTATAATTTCACTCTGCCCGTCCGTCTTTCTGTCTGTCCGCCGCTCTCCTAGCTTCTGTTATAACTTTATGACAATAACTTTTGTAGTAATTCAAAGAAAACCTATTGCGAGTTGATAGTTACGGAACCCTCCTTAGATATGTCGTGACATGCTCTTGGTCAGTTAAGGCTATTATTTTATTTATTAATTGTATTTTGCTGCAATTGTAATCAGTCTATCGACGAAACCGAATTATTGTGTCATACATTTTTCCAGCAATATGGTATAGAAATCATTTCTATTTCTTTTATAGTCTTTAGATTTATCAACCATAGTGGCTCTGAAGTTTTAAATACTTCAATGAACTTCAGTCCATACGGCCTACTGATGCGATCTCGAAATTGCACACAGACGATACGATTTTGCATCCGTTCAGGCCGAACTGAAGGCAAACCGGACCGTGTATGGCCCCCTGTACCCCCTTAACTTGTCTGCTTCATCGACCGTCTGTCCGTCTGCAGACACAGCCCACTTCCACTTCAGAGTGCTAATTCTATGAGATCGATGAAACGCATCGATTTGATCAATTAAATCGATTTAATTGATCCGATGCGCTCAACTGATGCGTTAACTTAGGTTGTTGTGCTCTTATTGTGGTGTTTGAGGAAGTCAAAACTTGTAGTAGTGAGGTCGGGTCGGAATAATCGGATTGTTTACGGAATCCCGGAGTTTTTGTGCTATCGGGAAGTTAGTGAGTCGATGACACTTGGCGATGTGCGCTCGGAGCGCGCGGACGCCATGCGCGTGAAGTGTAGTGATTAGTGAAGTATATTTATTCGGATTGCTTATCGATATCGATATGCCGAGCGAGAGACGACGGGTGAGACAACTGTATTTTAAATTTTTATTTACCTACCCTCTCGTTAAGTCTTATTGAGGTTAAAGAGGAGCGTCGGCCATAGTGCTCCTAACCTATTTAGATAAGCGGAAAGTGATCTTAGCTTATATTTAATGTATATATGAAACTAATGAGAATCCTTGGTCCTATGTTTATCTGCGAGTATTTTGTGGTTCGTTGTGAAGTAATTGCGTTCTTTATGTATTTTTATGTGAGTATAAGTTTTTACAGAAAATTTGATGTTTATGTTGGGTATTTTTACCCTGTAGCCCAGGTTTAAATTTAAACTCGGTCCAGTAACATTTAATAAAAAGTTTTATTGATGGTCTATAAGCAAGATACTGTATTTTTATTCCATTAACACTGCTGAGCATATAGCAACAGTAGAGGTTATCACTCTCACCTACGGATTGTCAATCAGTTATTGGCTTGCCATTGTTAGTTGATTCGCAATCACTATAGGTGATATGGCATTGCTTTAAAAAAATATTGTGATTAGTCAGTGACTAACAATTTAAAAAAAAATGCTTTACCTTTCAGTTTTAAATGTATCTTTTAGTCATGTATATTCTGGTATAGGAGATAATACCATACACTAAGGTAAACAAAAGATGTTGATTATTCTGAGAGAAGTTACTTTAAAAAAACTATAATGTGAATGCGCAAATTATATAGCCTATGTTAACCGGGCTATTTTTACAAATCTATTGACACCTAATTCATTAAAATCGGATCAGTAGTTTAGGCGCTACAGTGGAAAAATCATACATATATAGACTGCCAAAATCATTATTACCCTTCCTTTAGGCTTCGCCGTAGTCGGGTAAAAAGGATCATCGCAGTTTCCGATTAAGTTCGTTGCCGGTTCTAACTCCCAAGACAGCTTTACTGAGACCCTTTGACACATCTGAGATTATATCAAAGGGTTTGGTGCTGCTGACCTACCGCTGTCAACCCTGGATGCACAAAAATTACTTCTTAAAGTAACTACCATTCCGTTTTGAGGCACGGGGATTTTTTGTCTCCGTTTATGTTTTCAGATTATTTTAAAGTAGGTTTATTTCGGATATAAGATACTTTCGAATATTGAATTATTATTATAAACGGAGCTCCCACGTGGATATTAACCGCAAAAATGTTGAAAACGCAACTTGTTTAATTTATGCGCGAGTAGATAGGATTCACCGGTTCTAGACCCGGTGAAAACCTGGATTTGTCCCAGATTTTCAGCGTTCGATGGGCATTGCCGGCTAAATAAAAAAAAACATAAAACCAAATTTTGGTGTCAAATTGGGGGTTTTTGCCCATGCCCGATCGATTGCGCTTATCCGTTTTTCAATATCTCTAACGGTTACAAAGATAGACTTTTGCAATTACTAGGCTCATTAGGCTCTATTTATTACTAATTACGTCATGCAGCGGTAGATAAGGGACGGTAATAAGCTAAGGGTCATTAGTGGTTAAGTGAAACAACAATGGTATTGTGAGTCATTTTATTGGTAAAATAACACTCAAATAAACTACATTATTTCAAATCGTTGTATTTGCACCAAAATGTACCAGGAAATCATTCAGTGACTTATTGTTATAAATATAATACAGATACATTATACAGTATTCTCCACAAACCATGGTATAATCATTTTGTACTCTAGCTATATATGACCATATTCTACAATTTATCTCTAGAAACTTTCGGTGATATCCTTGTGGAGACCGACCATATGAATCAAAGTATTGTCCAATACGTTGTTTATCAATATGTATGGCAATCCAATGGGAACCTGGTTTATTATCAGTGTCCAAATTGCTCACGACATAGCATGGAACTGGAACACGTATCGGCAATCGGTTTGCTGCGTAAAAATCAGTTTCAATGTTTGCATCAATTTTCTTCAAACATTTCTGTATCTCAACAGTATTCTCTCTATGTCAACAGTATTCATCTGCTCTAGCGATTGAGTATTAATGTGCACCATCTTAACCAAACTTGATATAAATCATGATATTTAAAGTTGATATCAATATCACCATATTATATGAGGGAGAAAAAATAAACGTTTTTTGTAGTAAAATTTTTATTCAATACACATATAAGATATACAAACAAAAATCTATGAATAATATACTTAACTTCTATAGTCTACTGAAATATTGCGATTTTTATCTATTTCTATAACATTATTGAATTCTGCATAAACAACGCAATTGATCGTTTGAGTCAGAGCAGATTCAAAGCGAACTTCTAATCTAACACTACCATGTCTAATTAGATTCCAATGACTAGATGAATTGGCTGACAAATCAGGTGTGAGATCAAATGCTAGCAAACAATAACCTTTCGAATACTTATCGTGAGATATCCCATTACCTTCGTTAAGAAAATGTATTCCTATTCCTGAGAATAATGTGTGATAGGTTGTGGTAAAAATATTATTATCAAAATATGGTTGTAAAGCTTTTGAAGGAATTTGTTGACCGTCAATATATAAACAAAAGGAATTCATTTTATAGTTCTCAAAATTATACGGAATTTTAGACAAACAACCATTAAATGCTGCGTTATTTACAAATCCAACTATACATTTCTTGGGTACTTGCCCCAAAAATATATTGTCTAATGTCTTGCCTTGAACCCCTGATGGTATCGTTAGAACTTTTACCTCGGCTCGAGTTATAGGATATTTTGCAGTAGTGGTGGCTAAGACTTTTTGATGGGCAAGTAAGACATATGGGTTAATTTTTGTCCTTCGAACAAGGAGAGTCGCATCTGTTATTTTAATTTTGTATTTAACATCATCTGTTGGGGCCATCAAGTTAAATATTTCACATGATCTAACCAATTTAATACACATCAACACCATTAATTAAAAACTTTTCTTGATTGAATATGTCACCATGAAGGTGTCCTATCATTTCCAATTCCTTACTTTCTGAAGCTAATTGTTGTCTTTTAGTAAAACCTGAATTTTTGTCATCGGTTGAGTCCATTTTACCAGCTGTATCTTCATACCAAAGGTTGAAGGTTAAATGAGATTCTTTAGCATTGGGTGAGTAATTCAAAAGAGTTTCAATGTAAGCTCGATAAGCATACGTATTATTTGGCGGTGAAACCAATTTTTGGTTCAAATAAACATCGAGTTGAGTAAAAACTGAATGAAGCCAATCGTTTACAGGTGCTACAACAGTTGAAGCTGCCAGTTTTGCAGAATCATCATTTAATATTTTTGCTTTTAAATGAATCAGTGTGTGAGATAAGTCTATATAATCATCGCCAGTTCCAGGGACTTGAAATTCTATGGGGCCATCGTCAGCTAAAGATGATATTGGTTTGTAGTGCACCAACATTCCACTTTCTATGCTTGTTTGTGTTGATGGTAAAGCAAACAAATCTAATTCAGATTTTATACATTCACAAGAGTAACTATGTAAGAAAGACATAGTTTTTAAATTTATGAAAATATATCTCCTTGATATTGACGAGTTGATTTTTGACTCTTAACACCTCTTCCTTTACCGTTCGATGAACGAATGACTGTTTCAAGACGTTTTCTTTTAGTTATATATCCTGAACCAGTGATGTTTAATTTATCAATTTTTGAACTAATTTCCTTAAGTCGTGATTTTATTGACTCATCCATGGGTCGTGCACGTGCCATATCAGATAGAAGTCAAACACCCGCACTCATAGCTTCCTTTCCGATCGCTTTAGCACTAGAAAGCAAGCACTTTAGAAAGCAAAGGTAAGACAGATCGAAACAACCCCCCCAAAAAGCCCCCAATGCCATGTCCGCGTTGATAAGGAGCTCCTTTGTAGACGACTCCTATTCCAGAACCTGCTTGATGGGTATAATAATCTTCGTACGGGCAATTTATATTATTGCGAGTATACATTATAATTTTCTTAAGTGTAGTTTAATACACACTGTTCCAAAATGGAATGGTATTTTTTGACTAGTGTTTGATCTTATATCTATTTCAATTGTATCGAATTTTCTGCGCATGACTGGTAAGTAGTGAGGAGGGGAAAACACGTGCATTTTGTTTGCTCCATATATATATTTTGAAGAATCTAGTGGTATAATTCTTAGTAAAGCGCTCATAACATCTCCAACAATCTGTGGTTCCACTATTTCACAATAAACAAACAGTTGTGATGGTAATCCCAGATGTAAGTTGCAGGGCGTTTGCCAAACATCTTTTCAAAATTTCTATTAGGTTCAAACCCTAATTGAATACCTAACTGAGGTGATTGTGTCAAGGATATAATTGAATCATCTGAAATTGTCACAGATACAAACTTAGATATTTCATCGTAACGAAAGGTAAATTTTTCTTTTATATTATTTAAAGCTGTTAAAATGTGATCAATATTATCATAGTTGGTAGCGGGAATGTGTTTTTTATAGTGAACAATGGAAGGATATTTTTCATTTGGCATTAACATTTTCTTAATATAAACAATATTTTCATGTTCTTGAACAGTAAACATTGTACATGGGTATTGAAATTCAACAACACCAACAGTCATTCCCCTTCTAATTTTGATTTTGGTAATTTTGTTGAAAACCTTGTCGTCATATTATCTGGAAAAAATTCCATTGAACTGTTGCTTAGTAATGTTAAATAAAAACTTGCTTTCATTATATCTGCTTTAAATCAGATACCAAAACCCAACTATTAAATTTATCAGGATAACCTTTCCACTTGACGAGCACCTGCTTTTTGCTACCAGAATATCGAGAAGTTATTATTTTATCTATTTTGTGGTCTGAAGTGGGGCTAGATGGAGTAACTTTTTGTAATTTTCTTTCATAAAAAGTACCTTCTATATCTTCATTTTGTAAATCTTTTAAGGTGTACACAACCCAAGGCGATCTAGGGATTACAGTTAAAACAATAATAATTTCATCACTCCAGTTAGATTCGTATCCCTTTTGGAAGATATGTTTGTATTTTGTGATTCTAGCATAATCACCCACGTGCAACTTTGGTAATGAGATATCTCCTAATGACCTTTTATTTTCTCGAGCATACAAATTGTTCCTAACAGTCATAATGTTACTAGAACTTACATCACATGGAGGCATTTTAATACTTGAATGAAAACTATGGTTATTAGTATTAAAGTAGTTGACATTTTTCAAATTGTATAAAGGTTTCATCTCATCAAAACACCATGTTATTTGGGAAAAAGATGTGTTACATATTTATTTCTTTCACATTATTAATAAATTTCGTAACAAAATTTGATTTTCCACAGCCACTAGGTCTTGCAACTACTGCAGTAAATGGATGAATAATATAAAATATAATATAATAAAAGTAAATACATCTAAAACCATCTCAAACATTGTACAAACTTACACAACTATATATACAAAATTTTGACAAAACAATGACTAGTATTAATAATTAATAATTGAGCTTATTGAATAAATTATCATTTATCATAATTAATAATGACCCCAAGCTAATGTATCAACATTATTAGGTAAAATATGTCGTTTCGTATGACAAAGATTATTTACACGTTGAGTAACAAGGTTATGTTTTATAGATCTAAATCTAAACATCGTTGAATATTTAATTGTTTTGTTAAAAAGACATGACTTATAATTTTCTATTTTCATTTTCTTAGTGACACATTTGTGTACCCCTTTAGCCTTAGCTATAAATTTATCGTCTACTTCTAATGCATACATTTTTGATACAAATTCTACAAAAAATTTACTACAAATTCTTTAAAAATTTTACCATTATTCTCATCTTTAAAATAACCTAACTTTTTTTTAATTAATTTTTGGATAACCAAATATATTATTATCTTCGTAATCAGATGTGTCAAAACGTGAATGTAAATCAGGTTTAATATCATTATAAAAATTTTCACAAAAAATTTGATATATCAAGCTATCGGTATCGGTATATTATAATAATTTTATTTTACCTGGAAACTTTGTTAACATATAATTATAATGAAAATCGTACATGAGTGTTTTAGAAATATCTAAAATACAGAAACCTAAATAAATAGGTTTATTTTGAATAACCTTAGTTTTACGTAATTGTATTGCAACTAAATTATTTGAAAAAATAGCTGAACTATGAAACTCTGGTTTAGCAATTTAATTGCTAAAGTTGTTAAAATCGAAGCAAAGTCCTCGGACTTTGCTCCGATTTTCCCAATGACCTAATAATTTTACATTTACACGTTTTTCAACATGTTTTATTGTCTTTCCAAAAACTGAATTATAATTTGTTTATAAAAATCCTTTTCAAAATCAGATTTAGTCGATTGACGCAACTTTGTATTTATGTTGTATTGTTGTAACCACGCACTTTGTTTAAACTTTAAAATTCTGTGAATTTTTATTAATTTTATGCCCATTTCAATGTATTGTCTTAAATTTCTGTAATGTATTATGTATTTAGTTTTATTGTAAAGGTTTTGCACTAATTTAATATCCTTAGAGTTACCAATACATATGTTTTCGGGACACAAAGGCAAATCCAAATGCATATCGTGTAGTTCAATGGGGTATTGTAAATCTACCTCTAATATAAACTCACATTCTGAGTCATCAGGAACATTATAATCTGTATTCAAGCTTACCCATTCAAAACCCCCAAACGGAAGATATTGCGACATAGCCCACCCGTAAAGATTATTAGCATCAAAATATGTTAAAAAAGATGTTGGTTTATCTTTATTATATTCTTGCATGTTTTTATTATAGCTTTAGCATATCTATTACTACATTGAGATATACCCCCACGAATTCCCGATTTCACAAATGCTATTTGATCGAAATCTGTAAGTAATTCTAATTTAATTTTCGTGCATTTTAACATAGCATCCCAACTTAGCCCAGGGGCTGTATAGTAATGAGTAGGGTCTAATCCATAAGTTTGCAAACATAAGGTTCTAAAATTTTCAAATACATTTTTAGTTAATAATAAAACATCGGTTTTAAGATATAAGTTAGAATAATCCAACATACCTTTACAATGAAAATATTGCCAAACATCTCTAGCATGATTGTATTCGTCGTCAGAAATATGTGAATCAGTTAAAGAACTGTAAAAACTATCTTTACTAGGGAGTGATGAAAGTTTAAGGGAATCATAAGATGTCATAAATTAGTATGGATAAACTCCTTTCCTTCTTAAACGTTTGAAATCGTCATAGTTAGGAAAATTATAATTTAATGTTTAAAGTTGTTTTTCATTCAAATTTCTAGCTAATTGATCTAGACTACATGGTAAAAATTTTAGTGAATCTATAAACCTCAATTCAACTTTTTGATTATTTACATTTTTTTTTTGAGAACGAGATATATTTTTCCTTTGTTTGAGGTATTATATCTATTTCTCCTTCTAGAGTATTTAATGCATGAACAATAAAATGATAATCGTAATTACTAAGGTTATGCAAAATAATTGGAATGTGACCAGGGATTCGAAACTTATGCCCGTTTTCACCAACTGATTCCTAAACAACTCTTATGTAAGTGACCCTTTGGATAGGTGGTCTCCTAAAATCGGCACCTACCTAATTTCATTTTCATCAAGCTGGGTAACACTTACCTTTGGAACTCCTAGTTAAGTGACAGTATTTTTTTTTCTAATTTGCGCTCATACTATTGATATTTTATCGATAAATGTAACATTGCAAATTCTAGTATAAATAATTCACAGATAAATAGTATAACATAAATAAATCCACGTTAGTGTACTTTTGTATGCTTTGCTAAATTATTCAGCAATTTTAATAACTAAATTAGTAAGACGATGACGTACAGCATTTTTAAAAATGTACTGTGCTGTTAATTAAAAAGTAATAATGTCAGTTTTACTGATGAGTGACAGACGAGTTATTTGATGTTGTTTATTTACAATTCATGTTCGTTTATTCTTTTGTGGTTAATTATTATATCATTTTTGATTAGATTAATTAAAAATATTTTTCATTAACTACAGTTCGCTGGCTGCTACTTGTGATATACCTATTTGTATGAAATTATATCAGAGACGTCCAAGTACGTAATGGTACATGTAAATATTAAAAGTAGCAATTAAAAGAACAATCACTGCTTTTGATTTCGACATGATATTCAAGTATTATTAGAAATTTTTTTGGTTAAGGAGTATGTAGGTAAGTACGAGAAAAGTACCTAAATGTAAAATGTAAATGAATAATACACTCACCTGTCTTTATACTCAAGATGTTCAATTTCTAATAAAAATATTACCCTCTGTTTTGTTGACCTACATCGGATGAAGAAGTCGATATCATATTCATACTCTTTGGCGATATAAACGGGGTCTTTTTGGTAGCACGTCATTAGAAAATAATCCAAGCACTTCAACAGCGCCTAAAGTTACCAATAACTGGCATAGATCGTCTTCCATTTCAAGAGATTCACGTTTTTTCAATCACAATGTAATGTTAGGTGACAGTTAAAGCGCGAAATATCGGGCCCCTAAAGTTAGAGGCCCTCCTAAGGTCTTAGGTGACACCTAAGCGTTGGTGAAAACAATTTTTCTTAAGAGGCGCCCTAAATGGCCGCTAAGGGATACTTAAAATTAGGAGTCAGTTGGTGAAAACGGGCATTAGTTTTACAAACATCGTGTGCAACACCTATGAAATTTCCTGTATGCGTATTAAAACATAGTTGATCTTCACCATTTAAACTAGAGTGACATATGAAGCATTCTTTTTCGTTTAAAATAGTTTCGTTTTCTTGGTCGGTTAGGGGTTTCTGATTTTTAACAAAAGTGTTTTTTGTACAAATATTTTTTATGTCTTCATACAACCGATCTATAAATACTTGTACACAATTTGGACCACTGTATGTTACATATTTTGATAGCTTATCATCATAATATGAACATTTTATGTAGTAACCAAAACTGTAAACTTCGTGTTTATGAATGTCATTTGTATAAGGTTATGATGGATTGTTTGAGCAGGATTCAATTGGATTTAGGAAAGCCTCAAAATCAACATATATTACGAAAGGTATTTTTAACCCCCTATTAAATTTATCAAATTTTAATATATTATTTGGAACAGGTTTAGTTTTCATTTCCACCAAGAACCTACAGTACAATCAATAACATACCAAACCAGTCTTTACCAGTTGTACACCGTTTGGTATTTTGGTTTTTACATGGGAACAATCGTTTAGCTGATGATTGCATAACCTTTCTTGTGTTGGAAAGTGTAATAAACATCCATCACAAATGTAAACTTCATGTTCCTGATTGGAAATTTGACTACTGACCAAACGTGTAAAATTTTTGATGTAGCAAAAATGATTAATATTACCACATGAAAAAAATAGTAAATTAACATGACTAGTCTTTCTAGATTTAGTTAAAAATAACGGCCCCACTACACTGTGCTTTTTTGTTTTTTCTTTTTTGTCTTTTTTTTCAAACGAACTAATTTTGGTTACAAATGTGCCACAAAGAGATGCAAAGAAAATATTAAAGTCATCACCTTGCATTATTATATAATTAGAAGTTTGGAACTCAAATGTGTTAGAAATATTTTTTGTTTCTTGAACAAAATCTGCATGCAACACAAAATTTACTTTAAAAATTGTCAGTGATCGAATCAATTCTTCAAATAATATTATTATTTGATCTTTGATAGACTCCATAAATATTTCGGGTGTCTCGAATGTTTTTAATTCGTCACATTTACTGTTGATTTTATATGATATTATTCTATTACCAAAAGTTAATTCAACGACTCTTACATTTTCTAAAGTACTATGTGATTTTGTAACATTACTTTTATGAAGATTACTTTTTAAATGGTTTGCGAAATACCTTTTACGAACTAATTTTTGACAAAAAGAACAGTTCATCATTTCATCACTCACACTGTTAGATCCGGTTGACGATGTAGATGCTCCATCTTCATATCTTGCTTTTTTTGCGCTAGTAGAGTTTTCCTGATGCATTCTTCTACTTAATTCTCCTCCGGTCTGAAGAGTAGACTCACTGGAAAGACAAAATATTATTTTTTTATATTAGTTTAGAGTGAACTCTATTAATGTAGTAAATATTATTTTAAAGTAACATATTACAATAACACTTACTTGATACTTGTTTCAACCTTTTCACATAAGTTGTAGAGATCTTCGTTGAAAGCATCGTCAAACACAATAGATGTCTCCACTTTTTCACAAATTTTGCATAGTTCGTCTTCAAAGTCACTCATATTTTCTGTGTCAATAGACGTGCAAAAGAAAGTACTGACACAAACTTCACTGTTCTCCATTGTTGATTTAGAAAAGGGTAACAACCAGTTACAATGTGAAAAGTCGAATGATATCCTTCACACTTTTACGCAGGTTTAAATATAAGTAGAGCAGGTACTTAGCTACATTATTAAAAAATAGGCTTACATTATTACACTAATGACTTAAAGAGCTCAAAAATTTTAATGTGACTCGTTAGTTGTTTTTAAAATTTAATTTTTTACAATTCTCTGCGGTTGCGATGTCTTTTGTTATGTTATAAACAAGTTTCTTCGGTTCTTTGTAACTGTCATTAGCATCATTGGTGTAGTGTTTTAATTTGTAATCGGCATATTTCCATTGTTGTTCAGTTGGAACTTTTTCTATTTTACTCAAATTAAATATCTTAATTTTTATAATATGAGTTGCATTTAAGTTATCGTCAGCATTGGTTGAAATAAAAATATTGCCATCTTTGTGAGCTCGCGACAACGATGATGATATCTTTTTTGTCTGCTTACACTTTTTGATTTCAAAAAGTGTGTCTAGGTTGTCTTCCGATCTAACTTTTTTCAATGATTTTGGTAGTTTGTGAGTTTTGTTATCTTGGCTTTCTTCGTCGTTAGAAAAGTAAGAATAATAATGTTTAAAAGTATTTTCTTCGGTGTTAAATGAAGCCTGCAACAACAATAACAAATGCTTAGTATACATCCCAATATTATAAATGTAAAAGTTTGTGAAGATAGAGATGGATGAATGTTTGTTACTCTTTCACACAAAACCTACTTAACAGATTTGGATGAAATTCGGTATGGTAGTAGTTTAAGCACTGGATTAAAACATATAATACTTTTTACCCCGAAAAAAGGTATAGTGTCCCCGTGGGATACTGTATTTACGCGAGTGGAGCCTCGGGCAAGTATATTAATAAGTCTAATGCTTTACTAAACAAAGAAAATAATATTATAACACTCACCTCTATAGTACTTGTAGAGCACTTGTCACACAAACTTGCACAGAAATAATAACTTCACACGATGACCGACTTTGACAATACTTAAAACTTTTGGCCATTATATACAAAACTTGTGGAATGCTAATTGCATTTCAACACAACTGTTATCGTTGGGTTAATGGAGGCACACATTCCGTCCCTAACTATCACTAGAAAATATTTCGTCAACAATTACATTCCATTGATAACACATTAGTACCTGTTGAGCAAGTAAGAACTTGCACATCGAAAATTTTAATATAAGAAAAGAGCTGGTTAGCGAAAGCAGAGAGAAATGATTGGACATCTTCATAGTTCGATTTATGTTCTTCATGTTCGATTTAACACCTTCATGGTGACATATTCAATCAAGAAAAGTTTTTAATTAATGGTGTTGAGATGTGTATTAAATTGGTTAGATCATGTGAAACATTTAGATCACACATTATTCTCAGGAACAGGAATACATTTTCTTAACGAAGGTAATGGGATATCTCACGATAAGTATTCGAAAGGTTATTGTTTGTTAGCATTTGATCTCACACCTGATTTGTCAGCCAATTCATCTAGTCATTGTAATCTTAGACATGGTAGTGTTAGATTATAAGTTCGCTTTGAATCTGCTCTGACTCAAACGATCAATTGCGTTGTTTATGCAGAATTCGATAGTGTTATAGAAATAGATAAAAATCGCAATATTTCAGTAGACTATAGTAGTCAAGTATATTATTCATAGATTTTTGTTTGTATATCTTATATGTGTATTGAATAAAAATTTTACTACAAAAAACGTTTATTTTTTCTCCCTCATATAATATGATGATATTGATATCAACTTTAAATATCATGATTTATATCAAGTTTGGTTAAGATGGTGCACATTAATACTCAATCGCTAGAGCAGATGAATACTGTTGACATAGAGAGAATACTGTTGAGGTATGGGGATCTTCCCCATACCTAAACAGTATTCATGGATACTTTAGACATACAGAAATGTTTGAAGAAAATTGATGCAAACATTGAAAATGATGTTTACGCAGCAAACCGATCACCGATACGTGTTCCAGTTCCATGCTATGTCGTGAGCAATTTGGACACTGATAATAAACCAGGTTCCCATTGGATTGCCATACATATTGATAAACAACGTATTGGACAATACTTTGATTCATATGGTCGGTCTCCACAAGGATATCACCGAAAGTTTCTAGAGAGAAATTGTAGAATATGGCCATATAATATAGCTAGAGTACAAAATGATTATACCATGGTTTGTGGAGAATACTGTATAATGTATCTGTATTATATTTATATAACAATAAGTCACTGAATGATTTCCTGGTACATTTTGGTGCAAATACAACGATTTGAAATTATGTAGTTTATTTGAGTGTTATTTTACCAATAAAATGACTCACTTACAATACCATTGTTGTTTCACTTAACCACTAATGACCCTTAGCTTATCACCGTCCATTATCTACCGCTGCATGACGTAATTAGTAATGAATAGAGCCTAATGAGCCTAGTAATTGCAAAAGTCTATCTTTGTAACCGTTAGAGATATTGAAAAATGGATAAGCGCAATCGATCGGGCATGGGCAAAAACCCCCAATTTGACACCAATATTTTTTTTTTAGCCGGCGATGCCCATCGAACGCCGAAAATCTGGGACAAACCCAGGTTTAGAACCGGCGAATCTATGTACTCGCGCATAAATTAAACAAGTTGCGTTTTCACTTTTTTTTGCGGTTAATATCCACGTGGGAGCTCCGTTTATAATAATAATTCAATATTCGAAAGTATCTTATATCCGAAATAAACCTACTTTAAAATAATCTGAAAACATAAACGGAGACAAAAACATCCCCGTGCCTCAAAACGGAACGGTAGTTACTTTAAGAAGTAATTTTTGTGCATCCAGGGTTGACAGCGGTAGGTCAGCACCACCAAACCCGTTGATATTATTTATTATTGGATCCCAACTAGATGGCAGTAAAAGCAACTATAAAATTAGTAGTTTACTTAAATGAAGAAGTTGTATGCAAATTGGTGGTAAAGGCTCATCCTTACTCAAGAAATAATTACGTGATTTATTCTCGTGCAAGACTCGGCGTCGACTTTTGTGTCACGTTTCCGTTGTTCTTTGTTTCGATATTTTGGCTCTTCGACTTTCTAGTCTCCTAGTACTTTTTGTTGTTGTTGTCTTGCGAAATGGGTTCAAAGTAAAAACTGTGATAGTTTTGGCACAGTTTACTGGGGAGTGGGGTTATGTTGAGCTCTGAGCCCTGAATGCCTGGCTTGTTATGAATTTGGCGTTCTTCTTTTGGCAAATTGAAAATGTTCTATAAGGGATACAACATTTTCAATACGGTGTTTGCCTGTATTTTTTTTATTACATAAATGAATAGTGCTTTGAAAAATAAGACACTTTACAAAAGGTATACTAAAAATCAAAATTTTCAAAGATATTGCGGTTTGTTTGGAGCACTTTTGTGAGACTCGTCAAAACGCCCCGTATAAAAGTCGTACTAGTAGGTGACGCCACACGCTAGTAATGTTGCTACGAAATGTATGGGCCGGGCCATATGCACAAAATTTCTGATATCTCGTAATTTTTTATGTTGATACATACCATAGTAAATCTTTTTGTATTTTATGTAAGTAAACTAATTATGTAGGTTTTATACACCAATGTTTTAGAAAAATAGTTCAAGATTTTTGTGACTTCGAAATCCATATAATTACAAAACTACACAAAAAATCCTAACTCTTTAGACTTTTAACAAGTTGTAATACCTAATTATTTCTTAATTTATTAAAAAAAAAAACAAAATTTTTACTATTCCTTATATTAATAACTAGATGTTGCCCGCGACTTTGTGCACACAAAAGATAATCTCGCGGAAACCGTACATTTTTTCGCGATGAAAAGTAGCCTATGTCATTTTCCCCGTGGTCTACTTTATATCTGGGCCAAATTTTATCAAAATCGGTCCAGTTGTTTTGGAACCTATTCAATACAAACAAACATTTCATCTTTATAATTTTAGTATAGATTAGTATTTGAGTACAAATTGTAAGTCAGAGCTAACATTTTGCGAAACATGAAATGGATTATCGACAAGTCAGTCCCATCTCTAGAAGTTTCAAATTTGAAAACCTTACATTTACATAATCTTTATTTTAATCGTGAAATGTAAGTAACATAAAATTATACAAATTCAGTGCTTGTCTTAAAATTCCGTTCCAAAGGTCGAGTTTTCATGGGAATCTTCGCCGTTGGGAACCTGTTTAAATAATACATTACAACATACAATTTAAATGATTATTATTTTTATTATTTTAATAGTGATTTTAATTATTTTAAGTAGATCAGTTTTCGTCACCAAGTCTGGAACAACAACCGGATGCTGCTAGTGTTTTAGGGTTCCGCACCCAAAGAGTAAAAGTTATCTAACCAAGACCATGTCGAGCTCCGTAACTAACAACGCGCAATAGACTTTCTTTAAATTACTTCAAAAGTTCGATTTCGCTTAAAATAATTTTCCTACAGAGTTTTTGGCATGATCATCAGCATGGAAACGTACAAGTTTCTATCTCTTATAGTTTGACTCTTATGTATTTCTGTTGCCTCTTTCAAAAAATACAAAAATATTATTTAAGTGGGACTCCCATACAATAAACATGTTTTTACCGGAACGGAACCCTTCGTGTCCGAGTGCGACTCACACTTGGCACGGTTTTTAGATATAATTTAGTTTTCCATTTGCAACCGTCTAAAGTAACTTGCGTACTTCGAAGAAAGAACTTTTATTTATTGATGTGTAACAAACATCTTTTCTCTCGCTTTCTTGCAATCTGTGGTAGTGATTTCGTGAAATGGGACGGAAGTGTGTAACAGGAAGTCGCGGAAAAGCGCGCGGTGCGAATTTTGACGTTGTTTTCTGTCACTGCTTTAGTTTTCCATTTGCAAACGTCTAAAGTAACTTGCGTACTTCGAAGAAAGAAATTTTATTTATTGATGTGTAACATCTTTTCTTGCTATCTGTGGGAGTGACTTCGTGAAATAATACGGAAGTCGCGGAAGAGCGCGCGGTGCGAATTTTGACGTTGTTTTCTGTCACTGCTTAATGGAAAAGTTTTCAAATGTTTTATCATATTAGATAATCGTACTAAGCATTGTGTTTTTATGAAATATTTTCATAAAATGTTACACATCATATGCGACTACTTTAAGGCTCGCTCGTTTTGTATTTATTTCTTTACATAGATATAATCTCTTGTTTGAACGTTTTAACCTTGATGTGACCCAAATTAAGATAAGATTCATAAGTTTGTTTATTATTTCGAGTTGCATTAAATATACGGTGACGCGCGATAGTGGGGCAGGCGCGCCGCCAATACAGAAATAACATGTTGCTGTTCATCGCGACTTTATTACACTTTCATCGCGAGGTCGCGGGTTCGAACCCCGACGAGGAGCAGTTAGGTCATGACCACTGTTAGAGGTCAATTGGATAGCTTTAAGAAGAGGAGGTCATTAACAACGTAGGTTTAAGTAGATGTTTGTTTGAAAAGTGATTAGGCACCTATCACACAAGGTCCCCTGAGTGGCGCCACCAGTAAAATAGTACCCTATACATACACTGCTATTACTGCCGTCTGCCTGTCCATATCTCCAAATCACGAAGTCGTCAACGTGAAACGGTGCAATGTCGCGAGTGACGCGACACGGCGCGTTGACATAACGTGCAGGTTTACGTCACCGAAAAAAGCACGTCACGACACTAACTGCCTTACTAATAAAAATATTTACACACTGGATAAGCTATACAATGTTTTGTCCTTGTCCGATGCGTTGGAAAAGTTGCTTGACAGACAAGGACCAAAACATTGTATAGCTTATCCACTGTGTAAATATTTTTATTAATAAGGGGTAGATCGGTACTGGTTTTATAATTTAAAAAATATGAAATTTGATATGTAAAGTAATCAAAAAAATTGAACTCGTTGCCGTGTCTTGAAAAATTCCGGTACATTCCTCACCGTATCAGAGAATTAATAGCAGTCTCGCAGCCGAAACACAAAACCACTTTGCGGCACCGCACCGCCAAAATCGGCGTTTAAACTAATAAGCGAATGGTTGCCCTATTACGGCAGTGGTTATGTGTTTGGGTCTTAAATATGGACCGCACAAGACGTATTCTGCTTCTGCTGTTACACAGTGCTACGACAACGCACCGTCCAGCGACTTCACACCGTTCCACGTTGTCGACGTCGTCGTCGTCGTCGTGACGTGGAGAACGGAGTCGTGGACATGCCCTTACAGTTATATGCCGCTGGTGTCGCCACTAATTTGACAGTGTGGGATTCGAATGGGTGACAGAAACACTAATTCTTAACTGCCAAGTGCTGCGTAACAGACCCACTCGCTCGGCGGTCGGTATTGGAATGGTAGTGACTAGTGGGTGCTCGAGCTCCCCACCTAGTGCATACCAGTTACCACCACCCCATCATCGTACCACGCCCCACGAGTGCGCGTTTTTATATTTATTAAAAGTCTCAATATACTACAGACAGCGGCCCAGCGTTTGCTCTAAATGTTGAAAGGTCAAGTAAAGCAGGGCTATACAGAAGATTAGATTACACATAATTAATATCTAAGATGTAATAAACTTGCAACTCCCACCGCAACCGACAACCGGCAACCGTAACCGAAATCAGTTGAAGCACTAGTTAATATATATAATAATAACTTATGTAATGTAATTAATATTTTATTACATTGACAGTATAATGATTGTTGACAAATCCGGTAAATCGTGATGCATGTGATCACAGCGCGTGATCTTTGTGACGGTGTCCGGTCTTCGAACTGGTCTTCCAGCGATTATGGTGCGTCTTAAAAGGTCTACAGGTATAATACAGATAATAAGAGAAAATAATAAGAAATGACTACCCCGGGGCGGGGTATACCAAAGGAAATTCCAATATCTAAATATGGACATCCAAAAAAATTCGACAAGACGTATTCTGCTTCTGCTGTTACACAGTGCTACGACAACGCACCGTCCAGCGACTTCACACCGTTCCACGTTGTCGACGTCGTCGTCGTCGTCGTGACGTGGAGAACGGAGTCGTGGACATGCCCTTACAGTTATATGCCGCTGGTGTCGCCACTAATTTGACAGTGTGGGATTCGAATGGGTGACAGAAACACTAATTCTTAACTGCCAAGTGCTGCGTAACAGACCCACTCGCTCGGCGGTCGGTATTGGAATGGTAGTGACTAGTGGGTGCTCGAGCTCCCCACCTAGTGCATACCAGTTACCACCACCCCATCATCGTACCACGCCCCACGAGTGCGCGTGTTTATATTTATTAAAAGTCTCAATATACTACAGACAGCGGCCCAG